>JASGXE010016980.1:0-11084 GCA_030068105.1 Sinentomon sp. SZTP_YWyxl
CAACCAATTTTAACAAGGCACGACAGTTTCACGCGTGACACGATTTGATATTTTGCGGCGCAGTCTGCCAGCGGCGGCGGAATTAATGTCCTCATTATAGGATGTAAAAAATTGCCAACGTTCAGATTTCGGTCAAAAAACTCTGCTGCAGAAATTGAAGATCCCTTTTTGGAACCGAGGTCAAAATCTGACACATCTAGAACGCTTTGTTGCAATCTGGCGCTTAAATTTCTACCGCCTGCGCATATAAGAAGAAATAGAAAAACAAAAGTTTCTGAGGCAACAGTCAAATGGAAAAAAACACATCTATGGGTAAAAATTCCGCCGCCACTACACATTTCGTATGGGTGTGCTGCTGTTATGCGAATGATTGCAGAATTTTTTTTTTTTTCAAATGCGGCGGGTGGTTAAAAAGTGGTCTAGCAAACGGTCCGGCTGTATATGTCTGGTAAATTGAAACGTAATTCCAATGAACCATGCATGGACCAGACCACAGTGGTGCTCACAAAAAATCTGGATCATTCACGAAAAATCAAGGATCATTCTCGAAAAATCAGGATCATTCTCGAAAAATCAGGATCATTCTCAAAAAACCAGGCTGTGCTTCGTCCGAGAGTTCCACTATTCGTAAATCTCGATCCCGATCCTCACAGACATCCCAGCACCAATTCTTGTTTTGTTTTTCCACAAGAAAATGCACCAATTTTCCTTCAATCATATACAGGTCCAATTCAGCCGCAGGAAAGAAGTTCTCAAGAATCTTTCAAGGAAACTTCCAAGACCTCATCAATGCCATCAACTTTTGGAAAACATAAAATTCGTCCATGAGATAAATCAGTAACGATGTTTTGAACATCGAAGAAAATAAAGGAAGAGAAATTGTCGACACAGAACACTTTGACTTTGTTTAACCATTCGCCAGATATTGTTTTCTTTTACAAATGCATGAATAATCGCAGAAAAATCGGTCAACGTGCGCCTGTTTTGCGTCCGTGCAGGGCTCCACAAAACTTTTCGAGCGTTGGAGAAATGATCAAGATCAATACAAGGGCTATCCAATTTCAACGGGATTAATGCAGTTTCACTCGTTACAGGAAAGCAATGCTTTACGGCCCATGTTGCCATTGGTTCTGGATGACGCTCTGTGTTGAATAAATGAACTAATTTTTATTCTTTTTCGGAGAGATTTGGCAAAGTGCGTTGGACTACTTCCTTTTTGGGAAAAATGTGATACCATAAAAACGAATATGTTCGGAGGGCCATCAGTTGTGGAGGGCGGAGTCACAAAGTTTGGGAAGGTGAGGAGATATGCCCATGTTTAACGGAAAGGGAATTCCACCAATGCATCACCGAATAGGTCCACCTATAATATTTGAACGCAACAAGGACCATCTTCGGTTAGTTAGAAAGGTTATGTTTGGTTAGATTAGCTTTATTTTTCACTTTTTCGACACGCGCAAAAAAAATCGGGATCGGCCTAAACGCGTACTCATTTCTTAAATTCGCGTCCGGAACTTGGTGCAAATTGTGGACGATGGTCCAAAATGAGCACATACTCGTTTGCGAAAACGACAACAAAAACTTGCAAATTTCTCGTCTACTGCGATGCAGCTATAGCTGCCACAGAAAAAAAGTGTGCAATGCATATTGAAAAGCAGCAGATTAATAAATGCAGGTACAGCATATCCAAATTGACTTTTGGTGCACCTGATGGGTTCCACATCTGCAAACAATGATGGGACTATACGGAGGGGGCTGGGTCATCAGATATAAATTTATTTCGATTCCATTAATTTATTACATGGTTTCATTTTTTCTATTATTTATTTTAATCGAGTTATTTCTATCCGTATAGCTAGTTGTAGAGAAACGAACCAGCAAAAACTGATCAGTGATCATCCACTCCCCGTCTGTTTGCCTTTAGCTGTCCACCTACCTGGGTGTGCATCACAATATGTGCTTTCCTTTCCTTGCTTCATTCCAGATTGGGTCATCCCACTTCCCACGTGAAATGCATTTACCTGTACAGGGTGAGCATTTGACATTTGAAACTTCTTTGGAGAGTTCTCCTAAGGTAAAAGGTGGCTTGGCAACAAACCACAATGTACCCCATTCCAAATACCAAATATCTGTGGGGAAAAAGCTGTGCGCAGCAATTTGCAGCCGACAGACTGCTGGACGCGCAAAACCTGATTTTTTTTTTCAATGGACGTTGAGTCGCGAATTTTCCAAACAGGATGCGCCTTTAAACAAATTTTTATACGGTTCAGGCTTCACATGAAAATGGCATGCGACGTGGGGGAAGATTTGGAATCCAGCGCGTTTGAAAATTTTGCAATTTGGTCGATGTTCTGCCGACGCTGGCAAAGACAAGGAGTAATTTGCCGACATTTTGCAAACCATGTTCTGATGAAAATGCGTCGGGTGACCGTCAGCCGCAGGTGCACAGGCCTGCCGTCGTTCGTATGACGTCGTCGGGGAAAACATTCGCCGATGTCGCACGCCGAATCAGGAAAGTCGGCCGACAGTCTGCAAAAAACGTTGGCATTTTAACTTTTTTGCTCAAGTGGGCATCTTGAAACTGGTGCGGGTGTTGATTGCATAAAGCAAAGTACGGAATTCGGTGCCTTTTTCTTGACCCACAGCGTAGATAACATTCACCGGGATATCCAGATTTCTGTTTATAGTCCCATTTAAATGATGGGGTTGACGTTTCCTCTGTTCCCTGTTCCAATAGGAGGTATCAACAAGGCGTAGACACGGGGTAAGAGAAAGAGCCGTCAGCCATCCTCTCGGAACGCAAACGGAATCAAACCAAATTAAAATAACGCAAATACGGCACCCAAAACATGCTGTGGCTTTGAACATCAATTTTGTATTCGAGACATGTTCCACGGGGAAATAGATGCGACCATAAAAACGCGATTCGAAAATAAAAAAGTGCGTATTTTTGAAGGCAAAGTTAATTTCCTGTGGAAGAAAGGCAGAGGGGACACAGTCCCGCGGCAAGAAAACACCGAAGATCATTGGGCACATCAACGCGACGCCCACTTCGGAAATCGGGCCTTTTTTGAAACTGCGAATAACTGCGGCTCGACGCAGAACCAGAAATCGAAACCGTCTCAGCCGCATGCCCGCTGTTTTGTCGTTTCAAGAAAAATGAGTTTAGATTTCGGCGGATCATCATGCGAACACTTTTTGAAAACCTGCAATTGCATGACAACACGGCACATCCGTCAACACCTCATTTTGCATGCAAAATGGCTTGACCGGCCATCATTTTGACATTCTGCACATCTGAAACTGCCGCTGTGCATCAGGTGAGAAATTTATGGTGTTCAGTGTTCACTTGCGCTGGGGTTCTGAGATCCGCAGCGCGGCGCTGGGATCCGCTAGCATGCGCTGGGATCCGCTGGGATGCGCTGGGATCCGAACTGTCTTGAGACAGATAAACGGGTTGCAGTTCGGAATGCCTGCCGACATATGAAAAAAGTGAACCAATGGTTTTAATGCTTAGCAGCCTGAATGGGATAGGAATGAGGACGAGGTAGGAAGGAAGGAAAGGTAGGAGGTGGTCGATGGTAGGATGGCTTAGGTAAGGTAGGATTTATTAGCTTCAAGTATATCTCAGAGTAATGGTGATAACTCGTTCAGTTCAATGTCGGCAGGTATTCCGAACTGTTACCGATAAACGCTTGCGTTTATAGACAGAGACACCAATTGGCTTTGCTGATATCTTGTTGTTTTGCAAGAAGTGTGTTTCGCACAACATTCTAGGCTGTATCGCAGGCCGAAAGAGCGGACAAAGGAAGCCGAGGATCGGCCCACATGTGAAAAGAGATGTCCTTGGTGAAGGATCAAGGATATATCCAGAGAAAATAAAGCGAAAAATTCGTCCGCGAACAGAATTGATTTCTTGTCCGGACCCTTCCTGTGTCCATCGAGCTCCTGTCTTCAGAAACAGTTCAAATAAAAACGTTCCCTTCCCGTCAAAATGGGTACCCTGACCCGTCAAAATGGGTCAATGCATGGGCGAGTGAAATGGTTTTATCAACAATGGTATCTGTCAAAGAGAAAACACTCCGTCAAAGAGGGCAAATGTCAAAGAGAAATGGCTGGCTTCCTCAAAAAGAGTCAACGTCAGAGAGATATGGCTTTGTCAAAGACGGCTAATGTCAAAGGCCAATGGGAAAGTGGCAATGTCAAGGACGGCCAATGGCTTTGCCAAAATGGGTCAATGTTAAAGAGAAATGGCTTCGTGAAAATAGGTCAATCTGAAAGACAAATGCTTTGTCAAGCAGAGCCAATGTCGAAGACCAAAGTTAATAAAATTTCCAGTGCATCCATGTCGAAATTTTCCCAACAAAATCATATGCTCATAACAGTCGAAACAATACTTGTTTGAACCATTTTGAGCACAATTTCCAAAAACATTCCCACAGAGGCCAACCAAACGCGAGCCACAATTGCCAAAATTGCTGTTTTATGCAAATATCCCAAAAAATTCACAAAAAGTCATTTTTCTCATCGGAAACAATCTGGGTCAATTACCCATGGCCAGCATTTTCTTTTGTCAGAACAATTGTTGAAACAATACTCAGAACTTTTTGCAGAGGAAAACTGTCAGGTTGCAAATATTCACACTTTTACATCCATTCATCGCATGATGACCAGCACAGACCTATATGCAGCTGAATTTGACGGCATATTTTTCGCCATTTTACGATTCCAAGAATAATAATTATTCATTAGGAGTTCATACTTAAACGTGGTATTTAACTCCGCATGCGCAACTCGAAAACAGATATATTGCTCTTATTGACGGGTAAAAATAGCCCCTAGAGCTCATTGGGAAACAAAAGCCTGTAATTATGGCCAGGAGGAACAAACTGAGAGACGAACGGACTTTGGAGGAATTTTTTTGCTTTAATTTTTCCAAGAACACTGAGGCGATTCGTCTGTTCGATCTCTTCAAAGTCCATCCCACAAACGTTCGTTTTGTTTTGCCTGATGCGAAGACCAACTCAAGATACACTCAGAACATCCGTTTACGAATTGCACACAGCTTACCGCCTTACAGGGTGACTGCCTATAATTACGGCCATGTGACCGTTGAAGGATTCCTCCTAAAAAATCAATGAGCTTTTTGGACATAATGCAGAAGATGAAGTGTTTTTGAAGTCTGTTGAAAGTGCCTTAAAAGTAGAGACGATTTAGATTTTAATACATTATGTCATTGACATCACAGACCCCTCCTTCAAACGTTTTCCGTATAATGCGCGCCCATAAATTTGTTATAATTCTCTATCCAAAGTACCTAATGCATCTGTCGCCGACACACTCCCAGAGGTTTCGACAAACTTCCCAAAATTCACAAAGTCTGGCAAAATGATATACGGTTGCTGGCTGGACATCATGGCAGGAAAACACATGATTATGCCCGATTATTATCAAAAATGCACAATAGATTTCGCGTTAAATTAGAAGAGTTTATGTGTTGAGTTTTAGTCGATTGGTTTTCTTGTATCTCTTTGATTAATTTGCAACCCAAAAATTTAATTTCCAATCTCACTATGAGATTTCTTTTTGCGGGGATGGAATAAATGTAGGCATGAATATACCTACTTGCATCCGCATCAAAATTATGGATTGTTCAGAATTTGGCAAAAATTCAATGTTGCAGAAATCAAAGATCCGCTTTAAAATCGAGATCAAAATCGACACCATTTGAAAGCATTTTTACAATTTGACTCTTTAATTTCTACTGCTTGCACAAGAGTAAAAATAAAGAAAAAATTTCGGAGGCAACATTATGAATGATCCCGTTTGCATTTCTACTGCAAATCCTCTCTGAAATCCGTTAATCAGCTTAAAAACGTGCACGTTGCAAGAGTGCACCTTCAAAGACAATAAATTCAAGAGAAAGTCATTTCACCTTGATGGACGCATTCCAAACACCCTGTACCGAACATTGGGCCTATCTCTGCATGGTGCTCGGGAAACGTGTCAAAGTAATAAATTAACAAAAACGTTCGTCTTTTAAAACTTCATAACTTATAATTAACGATAACCCATGTGCTCTGATGAAGCCACGGAGCACGCATTGTACATATTTGTACGAGCATGGAGGTTTTGTTGAACTTGGGTTCCCTTCTTTTTGACCAATTTGTGCGAAACAGAGTGACTATATGCAATTAAACGCAGGAATAACAGCGTGTGCCAAATTGCGATGGAAAACCCCGTGTCCTTTTGGACCAGCGGTGTGGTCAACTCGTGAAAGCTTTTTGCAATCGAGAAAACTTTTCCGGATGGCGAAACAAAGCCATAAAATCGTTTTTATTCCTGTGTAACCTATTTTTTCCTCGAAAATGATCCATTTCAAACACGACCAGAAGCAACTCCTGTGACCGATAGCCTACACAAACCATGGAGTCTCAAATGCCGAAAATATCCCAGCAGGCTTGTGCTGTGGCTTACATTTGCAAACAATGGTCGTTGCAAACTTCATTTAAAAAATCGTCGCATGCTGTCACTGCAATGTAAATGCCGAATAACACAAAATTTGCAATTTGTTTTCCTTACCTATCCTGTGTAGACAGGGATGCCGTAACCTTATTCCGCGACAAACAATTTACTTGTTTACTTGACTGGTTGAAGGCATTCCTCAAACTAACTTCATTCATCCAGCTCTTGGCTACTCGTATAGCATTTTAGTCAAAAGACGAAACACATTTGCGCAATTTCTCATTGGTGAATGTTGGCAATTTTCCAACTATTTTGGCGAGAATTTTAAGGTTGGGCAGATATGAGTGAATCACAGATCTAAAAGGCAAAAAATATAAATTTCCAGGAATCAATGGCCCAAAACTGCATCCTCGCGTCACTCACGATACAAGAATGTTGCCACAATGATTTATTTCTTGAAGCGCGTTCACCATATACTTGTTCACCAGCTCCACGATACAGCAGAAACGATGATGTGTTCAGAGCAGACAAATAGATTACCATCGAGAGATGGAAACACAATATTGATGCCATGGCACTTGCTGAACTTGCTGGTGCATGCGCGAGGCAATAAGCGAAAACAATGATGCCATAAAATGATCTACCTGTAGCAACATTATGCCTGTGAACAATGATTCACCTTCAGAAACCAAGAAGGTAAACAATAGCACACAAAAAGATTTTCCTTGAAAGGTCCCAAAAGACATGAGGGTTTACATCCTTCGACCCAACATACGTTTTTCATTTTCACTAAAACTGGGCAAATTTTGACAAATTTAAGGGTTTACCATTCGTGGGCGGGTAAGGTTTTCTAATGCAGGGCCAGGCTGGCGCCAGTTTTACCGGGTAGATGATCTGAGCCCCCATACTTGAACCCTTTTCTCTCACATTTATACGAATAGGTACACTTATGCTCACAATAAATTAGTGTAGCCGGCGGGAAATTACTGCTGTTGGATGAAAGTGATAAAATTGTTTTATACAGAGCTCAGATGGCAGCACCATCGGTCAATTCTCCAAGTTGCCTTGGAGGAAGGCCTCAAGTCGCAATGACCTCATGGGTGTCATTGCTGGCTCGAACTTAAAACAACGCAAACCTTTCCATGCCTTGCAAGGAAAACTTGCCGTGTCAGTCAGCAAAATCTGAAAGACACAAAACACTGCCCTGTTTGCTCAGGAAATTTCGAGGAATCCATCAAATTTTTTGGGGGATTGATTTGGTTTTTTATCGACTCATGCATCGCTGTGCGTCGATTTGCGAACAGAACAGGTAGAGAGGTCCCACAGACCATGACTATATCGATTGTTCGGTCCGTTTATTTGGTTTGATTTGTTTGTTTGTTCTTAAGGGACTTGGGGCAGAGCACCACCAACGAGCCAACGAGCCCGCTATCGGAAGAACCCCCAAGATCCTTAAATTTCAATCAATGCCCATTGCAATATAGGTTCAAATCGTACACTAGCTGCAATGCAGCCACCTAATGAGCACCGAAACAAATCAAGCGCCGGGAGGCCAGGAGACAAACCAACGCAAAGAAATCAGTTGGCCACATAAAATGCTGCTTTTTGTGACTTTGATCAATCGTTGCCGGCGCGCATTGCGTGGCTCTTGGGGGCTGCAGTCGCGGCAGACACACCCTTGACGCTGCATTCGGATTCCAGTTTACCTTCTCCTGATAGTGAGTTTCTATCAACGAACCCCAAACATCCACAGTAAACTCTGGGCCTACGGGAAAGACATCAAAACGGACCAACGAAAAGTAATTCTACGAAAAGTAAAAAATGGCTGTAAACCATCCCGCTATTCATTATGGGAGCATAAAATGATCAAAGATAAGTCTTAAATTTTGAAATGGATTTTGATCTTTCGTGCAATACAATTCATATTTTTGTAGGTACGTCTTTCTGTCCGATACCATCCCTCATCGGAGCTCGACAAGTCGACTCTGTCTTTCATCAAAACAGGCGGAAAAGTCCACCTTTACCAGAGAAGATGAAATAGGTACCAAATTTCCAAGACAGATTTTACAGTAACACTCATGGGGAGTTCAAGTCGAGGTTTAATTTGCGCCCAGGCGTAAATGTGGTCCCCTGCCCCACCGCTTCGGAAAAATGTGAGGCAAGGGGTCAAATTTATTCCTCGGCGCAATTTAATCCCGACTTGAACTCCCCACGGTACGAGAGATATATCGTTCAATATCCAAAAACTCAAAATTTTCCATCCAGTTTTTTCAACATTCCATTGGACACCTTGCCTTGCTGGACGAAAGCAATTGACCCCAAGAAGAGATTTTTGCGATTTCTTCTTGGTTCGTTGTCATAAATTCGTCAGTGCTTCCAGGTTTTAACATTTGACCTCCGTTTTGTAAAGCAAGCCGTTTTGTAAAGCAAGTAAACACACAAAAAAGGCCAACTTTTAAAAACCTCTCATGTCGTTAAACGCATGCAAAACAGCATATTCTATCTGAGCGTTCAAGAAGACTTTTCGGCCAAGGAATTTCCAGGAAGAATTTTTGTCCTTGAATATTTTGTGTTTTGAAAAAGGCCGAAAATCTTGGCAATGGACAAAATTTCCACCCGGCAGCTGCGTCTTGCTTGATGCAATGTCCGACGTCCGCACCACGCGAAACTGATGTCATATCTCGGCGGCCTTTCAAACTAAACATTGCGGCCATTTTGAAAGCAGATCATTGCAGCAGAAAATCATGGTTTCTGATGAGTGTGATCCGCTGGGACATGCGTTTGACACGATTTATCACATCACCCACTCACCCACAGCTGTGAACCAGACATCCCGTGGAGAAACTCAACCCGAAAAGCAACGCATGATGGTTGTAATTCAGGACCCAAAGGCCGCCAGCATCCCAAGAGAAGGCGATGTCGGCCATCTGAAAAGGGCCACATGTTTTCGAGGCACAGTTTGTGAGACTGACTGACATGGATACCTGCATAAATCCAACAGGCATGTCTTACATAACGAGGCATATTTATGCCGGCAAACAATACCAATCTCATTACCTTTATCCAATTAAGCCACAATCGAGCCGAAGGTCTCGGATCTTTCGAAGGTGTGACGCGATCTAACTGAAAATGCCCCCGCTGAGATTGGGTCCAGTTATGTCAATCGCACGGGATTCTGATTCCGATGACTGCGAATATGCGCACATCGCGGGATCGGGCAACGGGCCCATGCCCGAAAAAGGAATAACGCTCCAACGCTCGTCGGTTGTCATGAAAATCAAATTCGCTCATTTGCAAAAATTTCCGTGCGTTTTTGCACGACTGGCATGCTGTCAAGCTCGAAATGAGGCGCTGTCTGAAAAATCAAAAGCTGAAGAAAATTTTCACAGCTTGATGCCATTGGATTCAATGCATTGGGCAACTTGGATAACCCGATTGAGATTGGAGCCTGGCTTTGGATTTGCGGCAACCATCATTGCGGAGGCGACCGCGCCCAGACGTCATGTTTAAACTCACATGGTATCACGGCAGATGTGGCAATATGGCATCTTATTTCAAGGGTTTCCCCTCCTTTTTGATATCTAATTTGATGGTGTGTTATTGTCATTTTAAATATCATTGGCTTCATTTCGCAACCAAAAATGCCTGGAAACTGTTTTGGAAAAAGGTATGCATGATAACTTGCAGACAGCAAATTGTTTCCACATATAGCAGATGGCCAAACACAGTCTCCATCGAAGAAATACAGAGATCTTGTCGGGCCTAACCTCTTAAGGGATGCAAGGACGTACTGAATTCTGGTCCGCGTAATTTGCAAACAAAACTTCTTTAAGTGCACAGCTGCAACCCGTGCAAACGAAGTTTTTTTCCGGTGAGCTGATGATTCACGAGTCGCAGAGGTCGCCGGTTCGGGATCCCGATGCTCCCACAAAAATATAAAAAAAAACTGAAGTTGTTTTCGTGGAAAACGCTTTTGCAAACTGTACAAATTCTCAAGTTTCAACCATGAACCAATCATGGCATTGCCATGATGAAACACACCAGCATGTATGACATTCCCTATCGTCGAAGGCTACAAGCAATCTTTGCTGGTCCTTACAGAGGAAATAGTTGAGGCTACAGAGAAAGAAACAGACAGTTACCTCCTAAAGTATGTAGTTCAACTGGATATTAGTTGTTTTTACACACACCTCATGAGCAGGTTTTAATCCCCTCAAAAAATTTTACACAACATTGGCATCCCGAAGAAATTTTCCAATGTTCGATGAAAATTAGCATTTTCCAGCAGACACCTCCCTCTAAGTGCACTTTTTGCGGTGAAAAGAACTTTGCGCAATGCGCTTCCCGTTTCAGATGAATGATGCGAATAAGGAGCTGTACAAATTTGGCAATTGGGAAGATTGTCGGCGACTAATCCGCACGGTAATGAACCAGGATACAGTCGATTAAGCAATGGTAAAAAAAATGCGTTTCCACATGCGGATGCGGGTGAGGAGTGCAGGGCGCGGGGCGCAGGGCGAGGGGTACGGGGTGCGGGTACAACGGGTCGACACGACCGACAGCTGCTTGTTATCGGGTTTCGTATCTTTTATTTTCCTTTCACTTCCTTTTCTTTTCTT
>JASGXE010016981.1:0-11387 GCA_030068105.1 Sinentomon sp. SZTP_YWyxl
AAATTTGGCCCCTGGAACACCTATTTTGCCCCCAAAATGAAACCTAGAATTTAAAAATTTCTTCAGCTTCTGGGTGGCTCCGTCCCCAGACCCCCCGCCAGGGGCTCTGCCCCTTGGAACCCCGCTGGGGCTTGCCCCAGACCACGATTACTGGGGGTCTTCGCCCCCCAGAGGCCAGACCCCCCGTCTGGGCTGCGCCCGGATGAAAGGGCCCCCACATGAGAGGGCCCCTCTGGATTTTGCCCCCCCCCCCAAAGTCGATGAGTGATCGCCGCCACTGGCCACTTTCCAAAATTCACCCATGTGCCTTTCTTAGGACATGGGGATATAGTTTTGGCTTTTTGTGTGCAACGTATTGTCTCAGAAACGATGTCACGAACGAACGAGCCACAAGAGAAGCAGGTTCGAAATCACGCATGTCATCAAAAAGGCTGAAGAGACCATTTTAGAGCAGTCAATGAACGATAAAAACCGACAGACAAGTTAGATAATTCACCCTGTGCAGGTTGTTCCGTTAATCAACCACCCATTTTAGTGGACAAATTCTTTAGGAAAAGACAAATCAAAATTAACCAAAAGAAAAATTGCCTTCGAGCGCCCATTTCCATGGTATGACCCCCCAAAAGTCCCCAAAATGGGCCCATTTGGGGTTAACATGGGGGATGTAAAATTTCGTCGCAGAACAGCCAAATTTTCAGAACATTCTCCAGAGTGATCCGAAGAAAAAATCTCCTGTTACATGATTTCATCCGTGCTGCTGTGACCCTCCAAAAACCCAAAAAGGCCCAGAATATGCTCCATTTTGGGAAACACCGGTTTACAGTTGTTACAGACCCACCAAATTTTCAACACGCAGATTCCAAAAATCAAGAGGAGCAGAAAATGTTCACTGATAAAAAAAACACTCCGACCTCACAATTCCACGCTGCAAACCACCAAAACACTTCTCTTGATGGGACTCTGAGCTTCACAATTTGAATTTGGAGTCGCCTCGATGTTCTGTGTGTGGGTCGTGATGCAACATTTCACGCTTCTACGTGGTTTTTCCTGCAAAGTTCGTGGATTTCGAAGTGCAAAACAGCTTTCATTTCCCGTCCAGTGCCGCACAATTTTGTTCGAACACTTTTCACCCAAAGATTGTGATAGATCCGGAAACTTCAGTTTGGATTCAAGGTAAGTAAACATACGAAGGGCGTTAGAAACGTTTTTGAGATCGCAACGCAGTGCAAAAAATATTGACGATGTCAAGATTTCGATTAGCTTCCCGTCTCTTTCCTTACAAATTTACAGGTGTCCAACCCAACCGTCCATGGGCAGAATGGTACTCAGATTAGGGTGAGATCCATAGCTCTGAAAATATTGCTTTGGCAAAGTCCTGATTACGTGAACATGTTTTTCTGCCAAGTTTTTTTCAGTTTAGGTGTAACAACCAAAAATTGCTGGTGCAAAATCAGGACTATATATGGGCTTCAGAAGGCAGTAATTACTTGTATAGATGTGGTGCTTGTCATCCGGGCATTTGTCGTGCAAAAGGATATGTTTAAGATTCCGAGACTCAGCCAAAAACAGTGTTTTCAGAGCTCAGGAACACACCCTCATCTGATTACCACTGCGCCATGAAAAATTGGCGAAGATGTCTGCAAATGTGTGCTGAAAGAGCTGCAGAAATGTTTAAAGCCCCGAACTAAACAAAATCTTGATAGCGGTAAGACTTTCTGAACTACAGGGTGATGTCAAAACCTTTTCTAACGCCCCTTGTAGTCCCCCCCACGGACGAATTTTGAACCAAGATTTTGTCAGGATTTTTACTGAATTTGTAGTAATTTGTACACCGGCGAAAATGGGAATATGAGCACCCACCCCTTTCCAAGGCCGGGCCTTTCAAGTTTGGTTGGTGGCCACCCACCCTTTGGTGGGTGGGGCCCGCCTCCAAACTTGGAGGGCCCGCCACTTGAAGAGGGTGGGTGGAAAAAGTCTAATTTTCAGTGTCAAATTCTGCAAATTGTGCACTAGAACCTGCCAAAAACTGAAGTCGAAATTCGACCGTGGGGGGCTGGTCCCCTAAACTTATTTGGGGGCGCCCCCGAAACGGGGTGGGTGCGCAAATTCCAATTTTCGATGCACAAATTAGGACAAAATGAGTAGGTACCTAATATCCTGGCAAAATGTTGGTTCAAAATTCGTGTGTGGGGGGAAAGTTTACTTATACCTTTGGATTTTGGGGAGTTCGCCGCCTGGGATTCTGGAGAGTTCGCCTCCGGGGATTCTGTGGAGTTCGCCTCCGGGGATTCTGGGGAGTTCGCCTCCGGGGATTCCGGGGAGTTCGCCTCCGGGGATTCTGGGGAGTTCGCCTCCTGGGATTCTCGGGAGTTCGCCTCCGGGGATTCTGGAGAGTTCGCCTCCGGGGATTCTGGGGAGTTCGCCTCCTGGGATCCTGGGGAGTTCGCCTCCTGGGATCCTGGGGAGTTCGCCTTCGGGGATTCTGTGGAGTTCGGCTCCGGAAACGAAAACTGAGCTCCGCCTGACGTCACAGAAAATTTAGCAATGCCTCCGAAATCATGCCGCGACTGATGTGAAACAATAACCTTGATATCATGATTAAGAAGAATACCAAAATGGGTAAACTTGATGCCATCAATGTGATTATTCGCAAACAAACTCACATGTCACGGGTTTTCTTAACAAGTGCAACGTTTGGTTTCCGGAATATAAAAAACATTATTTGCTGGTGTCTGTGACCTATGCGACGACCGTATTTTTCTTTTCTCAATCCATTTTGCGGCTACTTTATATTGTCATGCCCTTTCTTGTTTCCTTTTCGTCTGCAATAGCAACTGTGACTTGCGTAAACGACACAGAAGCTGAAATATATCGCCAGTGCATGCCGACCAGCCAAATCGCAAGCGATGGATCTTGCCAACCAGATGACTATTGTACAGGGTCAAAAGACGAAACCTACACATGCAGTGCAGGCGAAACATGCTGTAGTAACTTAATCGAGACAAACACGACATCAGCGAACGACACAGACACAACACAAACAGGTTTGTAGAGAGTTAAGGCCCGTCCAAAAGATCCGAAATTTTTCGGACGGACGGACACAGTTTGTGAACGAACTTGGTTTACCGACTTCAGCACGTTGCCATAAACTGTACTCGTTTCGTTGCATGCGCCGGTGTTTGGTGTTGCGTCCGTAGCCGAGTGGTCAAAGACGTCGGATTGCTGCGATTGCAGCCGACATTAAAGTTTTGGGGTCCCGGGTTCGAATCCCATCAGTTCGAGTTTTCCAAGAAGCCCTGGAATTTTTTTTGTTCAAAATTCTTTGTTTTTCTGTCACCTTATGGGTCACTGAAAGACCAGGTTTTTGGTTCTGGTTAAATTGAGTTTGAGCAAGTTTCCACATTTACGAGATGCAAATAGAAAACAATTATCTACCCAGAACTGTTCCACCATTTCAAGGAACGCGTGAGGGCCTTGGACGGAAATTGAGTTGAAAGTAATGCGGAAAAAGTGCTCGCCAACGCCAAAACTTGCAACAAGATGCTCAATTCAACGAAGGCGATGAAGAACTTTAATTTCTGCGATGTTTGATTTTGCGAACAATACCGTTGACTCATTTGAATGTTATGGGTGCACGAACAATTTTTGAAAAACGTGGTACCGTAATTGCCTTTCCCGCACCTTTATTAAAATTTCGAATGTTCATATTTTAGCCAAACTCTATTCTGCAGAAATTAAAGGTCCTCGCTAATAACCGAGGTTAAAATCTGACACCGCAAGAAAGCTTTGTTGCAACCTTGCGCTTTAATTTCTACCTTCTGCATAAAAATAAAAAGGAAGAAAAAGTCTCGGAGGCAACAGTCAAATAGGAAAAAACACATGTACCAATATGTTTACTCCTCATTCCACTTGCAGATATGAGCTAAGAATGCTCCCAAGTGTGCTCAGAGTGAATTCAGAATTCTTTCAACAATGAAAATTCGGTCGAAAACTTCATTCTCGGCGTAGAAATTAAAGTTTTTCTGTGTATTTAAATGGAAGAGTGTGAAGCATTCTCAGCTCATATCTTCAAGTGGAATGAGCTGCAGATCAATTCTGGCGCTTGCAACGTAAACGCCGGACGTCTTCTAAACAGTCTCCTGCATTCCAGTAACCACCGGTGACATTTCAAACTCCCATGCATGACCACATGTGTTCGATGCCACGAAGAAGTATGATGTGGACCCTGTGCATGTGGTCATCGCAAGAAAGTTTGCGGTCGCGCCACGACCGCATCACGTGTGGCAAATGCACGACTTTTGATCAGGGCAAAGGAGGCGAAAAAAAGACACTCGAGCGGGGCGGTACATGCATGTACCAGATGGTCAAGTCGTTTCACTGCAGCTGCACCTTCTCGTGACTTGAGTATGGTCGGAGTCGTCCAGTGGAGCCATCTCTGCTCCAGCCCTGTAACTACCATGATGAAATCGACGGCCATCTGCTTTCTGCAAACTTGAAATTGCTGCCATCTCTGGCTTTCAATCAGAAGTTTGCCGTTTTGTTGAATAGCCCCATTTCTGGCAGCTTATTTCTATAAATTCCAAACAGATCGCCAGAATTTCGACCAATCACACCAAGATTCAGGTCGATTCAGAATTTCGACCGCAGTTTTAATGACGCAATCAAAAAAACAGTTTCATGAAAAAACAGTGTTCATTTGCGTGATGCGCTTTCCGGCAACGGCCTGTGTAGCCGAGTGGTCAAGGCGTCCGGCTGTGAATGCGGAGGTCACAGGCGTGATTTGGTTCGAATCCTGCGTGAAAGTCATTTTTGGAAAAAATCTTATGTGAAAAATACTGTTGACGTTTTTGACACCACACACACACACATTAACACCTGGCAGAGGGAAGATAAGGTTAGGTTAGGTTAGGTTAGATTAGCTTCAGATGTCTTAAATCATGGTTTTTATTTGCGAGCACCTGATTGTTCGAAATTATGGCGATTTGTTTGGAATTTAGAAATTCGCTTCCTGGTACACAGGCGTTCCGCCCCGCTCAGAAGATTGCGAATGAACGTTTAAACACGCTAAACAAATTTGCAGTGAGGTGTTGATTCTGCAACCCGTGACAAACCTCATCGCAGATTGCCATCCTGAGACACATTTTGTCATGCGGCAATTCGATCGAATTTGCAGCAAAACGTTTTTTCTTATTTTAATAATTAAGCATGTGAAACTGCCAATGGCATCGAGAGAATGTGCGTTCCGTCCGCGAACGCATCAACCAGCAACGACAGCTGCACGACAGAAAAGTTCCAGGGAACTCAAAACGAAAACGCCACTTGCGAAGCTGACGCCACAACCTACGAGGCCATGTACTGTTGCGAAGACAAGCTCGGACCTGCACTCACCATAAACAACACTGCAGGTAAGGAGACAGGTCCTGCTATGTCTTTCAAATCTGCCAGGCCACCGAGAACAGGGTGTCTGTAAAGTTCGTGCACTGAAAAAGTTTGGCTCATTTTGTGCGGCCTGCGGGGAAGGGTTTGTCCCAGTTTCAGTCCACATATTGAGCATTTCAAAAGTGCACAAATGTGGTCAGGGGAGCCAGGTGATCATTTTCCCCGATTTGTTCATGCGGTCACTTTTTTGCGGTCACCGGGCTCACCCGAACACTCCAATTTTTCTACCCATTAGCGCACAACATGTGGCGCACAAATGAGCGCACAATAATATGTGGACTAAAACTGGGACGATGACAATGCCTTCCAGCCCCACTGAGCCAAATGATTCCATTGAGCAGTGATATGCGTAATTTATTAATTTAAAAACCAATAATATTTGGTGCAGTACCGCTGAGCAGCATTGGGGTTTCTGATTGGCAACTTTGTTTGTTTCTTGTTTTGCGGATGACCTAAAATGGCTATGTGAAAAGAACAAAAATTGGTCATGTGGCCAATTTGTGGACTCGTGAACATGTGGACGACGTGAGCGCGTGAACGTGTAGATGACGAGGAAGACGGGGGCAAATGAGGAGTTCGGGGATTGGCGAGGTTTTACCCGTGAGGCCTACAAAAAGTAAGCCAGGGGCAACTTCACGTGAAGTCGGTGAAGTTGGACCCCCATATTGAATGTTTAATTGAATTGCATTGAATTGAATCGAATCGAATCGAATTGAATTGAATTATTTTGGGGCTTGGCCCCGTTATGCAAAAGCAGCGACTTATAATGCAGGACAAAAATAAATGTTAGAAACCACAAAGGAACCTCATCACTCAAGACGCAACGAAAAAGCCTTAAAACGACAGCAATTGTCTCTGTTCAGAGTCAGGAGCAAATGTTCTGCGATTACGGGGCAAAAAGGCAAACGTGGGGCAAACAAAGTGAAAAAATGTAATCGGGGGGGTTGACAGGGAACCAACTTCACGCAAGTGTCAGATTCCAGGAACATTGGCACAAAACTGAAGGGGATCTGCGTGTTTATTTTCACATCGAATTCCACGGAAATTGGCGTGAAAGGATTGTTGCTAACATTTGGGTTTCGCAGGGAAACATTTTCAGAAAGTAGCTGTTCTCTGAGCCATACAATTGTTTCACCTCTTTGCACCATCAGACGGTACAGGGTGTACCTTTTCCCTGTGCCGTGCAATTGTGCATATCTCTGGCATCGACAAACGCTTTTCTTTTTGCTTTTTTTATTCCCCATTAGTTTTTAATTGTTTTTTTCCTGCTTTATTTCCTTATTCTTGCAGATTGGGTTGGGTGAGGTCGAGGCTGTTCACTTCACCGAGGACCCCAACTTTACCCAACCCAACCTAACCTAACCAAACCCAACTCAACCTAACTTTACCTAAACCAACCTAACTTAACCTAACCCAATCTAACATCACCTGACCTGATCCAAACGACTACCCGAAAGAAGAGGCAACGTGTGCCGCACGTTGGCGCCAAAGGGGGACATAATTGCACAGCCAAAGAGTACAGCGCTTTTCTGATTATCTTTCCCTGCGATCATGCAATTGTGTCTCCCTTATAAACGATTTAACCCTAACTTTTTCACAGGAAGCTCCACGAATTACACGTGCGTCACCGAAGGAGGAGTTACTCGTGACTGTGTCAACAGTTACATGGAGTATCCAGGTACTGATATGTGCGGATCAGGAAATTACCAGGGAAAGAAGAATCCGAATCTGACATGTGCAGCTGAAGCCGATGTTTGCTGCGATAACATCACTGTCGAGTAGAATATACCAATTGCGTGATTTCTGGCTCTGAATAAATTCTTCCTGATGATGCTTGTGAAGAAAATTGACATTACAAGAAAAATGACGTTAAAGGGAATTCAAAGAGTAGCCGATTGACAATCATTGAAGATGCTATTGTGTATTCATTTTCCTTTTTGATGTCTTTTATGAGATGTGAAGCGATGATTGCGTCGCAATAAAGATTCTTCTTCTTCTTCTTTGGGTCTTATGGACAGATAGCCTTAGGCTGGTGGTCCGACCGTTTTATGTTTTGTTGTGTCGTCAGCCATGGTCCCGGCGAGGTACTGGCAAATGTCACCTGAGAGTAGCTGCTCCAGCACCCACCGCTCCAGGCACCCAATCAAGGGTCCCGGCGAGGTACCGGCATACTCCCGAGGGCAATTGCAACAGCACCCACCGCTCCAGGTCCCAAGACCTCAGTCACAACTGCCGATACTGCCGGTATTATGGCACAGCCAACCCGCAGGAACCGACGTCGAGTATCGGCGGGTGATACCAAGTGGCTTCTGTGTTCATGTAACCTGCCAGGCCTCTGTCTTGGACCTGGAGCTAGGTGTTCTTTAACGTGCGCAGTGTGATGCTACACACGGGACCTCCTTCTTAAAGTCCCATCCGAAGGACTAACAGACTGGCCACTTAAGTCTGTCTTTCCGACCGAATTCACCATGCCTCGCCGAAGGAGGATGCACACACAAGTGCCATGGCAAATTTCATTTACCGTGCCTCGCCGAGGGAGGATGCACACAAGATTCTTACGAAAAGAACAAGAAGATTCGCCTGATTTGATGGTCGGAGATAAGCATTGTCTCTATCATCTATATCATGCAGTCTGTATCGTGCAGTCGATATCGTGCAATCTATCGTACAGTCTATATCGTTCAGTCTGCGATATTCTCCACACTCGCCAGTCACCCACTGTTCCCCCGAAACCGAACCAAGCTGCTGACACTTTTCTCCCGAAGCAAACCGAGCTCAGACTGGGACGTAAGTGGAGAATTAGGGAGAGAACGGCCCCCCATCCACAAAATGACCATCAGCGGCTTGCTTGCCCGTTCCTGGCATATTCATTTGTCTCTCCGGCCCATAGTGGCCTGCATGGCCTATAATATGGAAAGAGATTTGGCCTGTATGGAAAGAGATTTCTCACCTACAATGAACCTTCAAATTTCAAAATTTCTTCAGCTTTGGGGGTTACTCCCTCAGACTCCCTGTCAGGTGCTCTGGACCTTGAAACCCCGCTACTCCGCCCCCGAGAACCCCAAACTGGCGACACCGGAATCCTTCTCCGGGAAGCGTACTTGATTAATCTATACGTATCGGGCACTTTTCCATCTAACCCCATGTAGAAGTCCCGAGCCCCAAAAAAGCAGGAAAACACTCTGAACATAGAAAATGGGTTAGGTATAAGGTCAGGATTGGTTAATTAGGTTGAGTTAGGGCAGGTTAGGTTGGTTAAGAGGTAAGCTTTATTTTGCTTTTTTGTCTATAAGCGCCAAATCGGGATATCCCCCGTTCGTGAACAATAAAATACGCCTCCTGGGAGGATACACCTTTGCGAAAACCTGAAATGTGCGGCCCTGTGCTAGTCAAGGACTGGACTGTTGTATTGAATAGGGGTTCATCAAGTCCCAGCATTAGACCAGGCCCCTTCACCCATCCATCACGGCGCCAGGATAGTATATTGGATCATTCAACATAAATAAAGAAAACAGAGCAAAATTAGGCCTTTTCTGTTTCATTTTGGGGCCCACCCTTTGTCGATGGGGAATCACTAAACCCCGGAACTAACTGAAATATGTGCCACGCACGTTGAGGTTCGAGTCCTGGTTGTGGCAAATTTTTATTTGATATTTCAGCTACAAAAATGAAAAAAATAAAATACAAAGAAAAAATGGATGTGTCTGAAAGTGGGAATGAGTACCATTTGCCATTGAATTCGAACTACTGTGGCCATTTTGATCAAATAATTATCCATCATTGTGCGGCCACAATGCGTCAGCATGTCATAAAGTACCCATTGATAGCAAATTTAATTCACCCGAAACTTGCCTTAATGTAGTTTTTCAACTGTTCATCTTCAGTGCGCATATGAACATATGTTGGGCCCAAAATATAGGGTAGAAGGTTCCTCAAATTCCAATGCAAATGATCCTTTATTTGCGGAAATGTGCAAATTTGTCAATAAATAAGCAAGCTACGTACACTTAGTGAAACAATATTGACTCACTACATAAGTAGCTACATGCTACATTGGATCATGGGAGTCGATGTTTGTTTCATTGG
The DNA here is from genome assembly GCA_030068105.1 of Sinentomon sp. SZTP_YWyxl. NCBI lineage: Eukaryota > Metazoa > Arthropoda > Protura > Sinentomata > Sinentomidae > Sinentomon > Sinentomon sp. SZTP_YWyxl. Next base: position 9,526 of record JASGXE010016981.1, read on the forward strand.
CTGTATAGTGGCGGCGGAATTAATGCACACATTCATGAAAAAAAATTGCGACCGTTCAGATTTCGACAAAAATTCTATGCTGCGGAAATTGAAGATCCTCTTTAGAAATTGAAGAACGAGGTCAAGATCTGACTCCTCTAGAACGCTTTGTTGCAGCCTGGCGCTTTAATTTCTACCGCCTGCATAAGAATAAGAAGAAAGAAAAAAAGTTTCGGAGGCCACAATTAAATGGGAAAACACGTGTGTGGGTACATTAATTCCACCGCCACAAAACATTCCCCTGAGAGAATGCCTGCAGCCATTGGTCAGACACAGCACATCCATGATATCAGACATGGATGTGCTGTGTCTCAAACAACACTGACCCCCATGATCCAATGTAAGTATACTTGCATTAAGGCAGTCATTATTGTTTCTGAGACTGTACAGAATGAAAAGAAGACGAGGACAACAATAGCCAACATTTGTGGGCAAACGCAAACAACTAATCCAAATTCCTGTGAATCCGGCAATCATCAGGGCATTGTTCCATTTCTGCGCACATCTATGTGCTCCGGCAGCTTTCGACGCTTCATGATCACGTGAAACGAGCCATCATAATGGAAACGCGCGACGTCGGAAACCACAGGCGTCCAGTCTCAACACGCATTCCTTTACAATTGCTGCGAATGGACCACTTGCGCTGCCGACGTCACAATCGGCTGATTTTTGATGCGCCCTGGCTGGCACATTCCCATTGTATAGTATCGGCAGAATTAATTTACTCAGACATGTATTTTTCCCATTAAGCTGTTTCCTCCGAAACTCTTTTTCTGTCTTTTCACTCCTGTGCAGGCGGCAGATACTAAAGCTCCAGATTGCAACAGAGATTTCTGAAGCTGGCAGATTTTGATCAGATTTTGATATCAGATTTTGATCAGATTTTGATCTCAGATTGTGATCAGATTTTGATCCGATTTTGACCTCAAATTTTGATCAGATTTTGATCTCAGATTTTGATCAGATTTTGATCTCAGATTTTGATCAGATTTTGATCTCAGATTTTGATCTCAGATTTTGATCAGATTTTGATCTCAGCTGCAGAAAAAAAGGATCTTTTTTGCAGCATGGAGTTTTTGATAAGAATCTTATCAGTCGGAATTTTTTACACGTATGAGTCCATTATTTCCGCTGCCACTATACAGTGACGAGGAAATTGATGATACCAGGTGTGGTGTCGTTATTTATGTGTTGTTTTTCATGGAAACATGGAATCCATCGACATTAGTTTCCCATCATTCTTTTGCCACACATTTCCATGCAACAAAATCCCATTTTTGAACCTGAAATCATCACAATTCTCACTGTCGTCTATGAAAGATTGAAAAAACGCACGTGCTTATGTCACAAGTTATTTTATCGCCACTGTACTGCCTCAACCTTCGTCGAAGGCGTCGAGATCATTACAATCAAATGAGTTCTAATGAGCATCAAAAAGCCATAGTTAGAAAACACTTTTTCCAACAGTCAGCAACTGATGAATCTATTATTGTTGCGTTTTAGGGCCAATTCGAAAACCCCGCTGAGACAAGAGTTGGAGTCCAGCGTCTGGCGGAACTAGGGCCTTCCTGACGGTGACAAATTCTAAAGTGTTATTGTTATAAGGAAGCGGTTTCGTTCTTGGAGCCGGCACTATTTAACCCTGCCGGTTGGGTTGTTTCTAAACGCAACCAATATCTCAAAAGTCCTTCAGAATATCCTGTTAATACGCGAAGGCGTTTATTCCAAAGGTCAAAGGTCCTGAGGCCGATCTGAGTAAAAAAAAATTGTGGTGTGATTTTTTTACTATTTGGCTGTCTTTGAGAGGTGGAGCTTTTTGTGTT
>JASGXE010016982.1:0-10182 GCA_030068105.1 Sinentomon sp. SZTP_YWyxl
AGCAAACCTCTCATCTTCAGACAAAAGTAAATTGCTCAAGACTGCCAAACTTGATGTGGTGCTCACCGAAGTAACACCAAACAAAGCACGATCTGTATTTTGCATTCCTAACTTGGGTTTTAGTTTTCCTGTGACAAAATCTTTGGTGATGCTGAGTTTCACACTTTTGGTGATGCTGAGTTTCACACTTTTGGTGATGCTGAGTTTCACACTTTTGGTCATGCTGAGTTTCACACTTTTGGTGATGCTGAGTTTCACACTTTTGGTGATGCTGAGTTTCACACTTTTGGTGATGCTGAGTTTCACACTTTTGGTGATGCTGAGTTTCACACTTTTGGTGATGCTGAGTTTCACACTGTCTTTTGCACCCTGCATTATGGAAATTGATTTAGTTTATTGGCAAGATGACAAACTTTGGAACATTTGCTCATCCCACTTTTTTTGCTGTCATTTTCAGATTTCTAACCAAAATTATCCCGATAGCTCTTTCTGTTTTATCAAGGTTCGCAGGCAAACCTTGATAAAACACGATTTTTTTTTTTCTTTTTTTTTTTTTTGCAAAAAAACCTTTAAAATAATTGTCATCCGCTAGCATAATGTGAACCTGTTCTTGACAAACAGCTTTGGCCTTTGAGGTACTCACATCTCCCGAACCTCCTGCCAAGAAGCTCAGTCCCTTGGGACCTCCAGTCCCTTAGGACCTTGCTGGTTGTGCTCTGACAGACCCCACTTTTGTTGCCTACGACCACATGGGCACGGCTTTCTGTCACTTAGAAAGCATTGAAAATGATTTTCTAAAATCGTTGGGAACCCTGTTCTGTTTTCATTGACTTTTCTGTGCAGAAAGAGATGATTTTTGCTATTGCGATAAACAGTTATGGTACAATAAAATGTTGAGGTAAACTGGCGGCGGCAAAAGATTACCCATACATGTGAAAAATTTCCATTCTTGAGATTTCAGCAAAAACTCCATGCTGTAGAAATAAAAGCAGTGGCGTCGCCAGGATTTTCGTAGTGGGGGGGCTGGAGGGGCACAGCACCAAGCGCGGGGGGTCTGGGGGGCAACCGCCCCCCCAGCGGGGGTCCAGGGGGCAGAGCCCCCGGCAGGGGGTTTGGGGGACGGAGTCCCCCAAAAGCTGACGCATTATGAAAAATTTGAGTTCCTCAGATGGCATCTCAAGGCATTTTTGACACAATTTCTCCTGAAAAGTGGCATGGTCAAACGGCCCTGACCGGACACAGGTATGACATGATAACTCAAAACAGACTGAATCTCTTGGGCATCTTAGATTCAGGTTTGGGGCAAGCCGGAAAAGGGATTTTTGCTGTGCAGAAAATCCATTACTTCTGCCATCCCTTGGCCGGTCGCTGTTCGGAAGAAACCCAGTAAACCCATCGAATCTCAACCTCTCGGCGGTGATGTCCATTCTCCAGGCAGAGGTGACATTTGCGCCATGGTGGACTGTTACCATCTTTTATGATGCCATGTATCCTCTTCCCAGGAATAGTGAAATTGACAACCGGACGATAATCTCGGAAAAGAACACTTTTTCTGAAAAGAATACTTACATGAAGCATATTGGACAGACAGCGAAAAAATGCCTTATTCATTTTCGGTTTTCAGAATTTTGTTTGGAGGGGCTTCACACTTGTTCACAGATAGTTGAGGGGGCTGAAGCCCCTCCCAGCCCCCCTGGCGACGCCACTGAATAAAAGATCCGCTTTCAGCACCTATGTCAAAAAATCTGACACCTCCAGAAAGCTCCGTTGCAATTTGGCGCTTTAATTTCTACCAACTGCATAAGAGTAAAAAGAAAGAAGAAAAAGTTTCGGAGGCAACAGTCAAATGGGAAAAACACATGTATGAGTAATCTTTTTCCGCCGCTTCTATACAGGTACGGCAAAGTGCAATCTCGATTATCCGGACACCTGGATTATTTGGAACCCCTTTCTTCTCCGGATCACTTTTCAGCTTCGTTTTTAAACAAACACATATTTCTGTGATTCTTTTGTTGCATCTATGTAACACATGTGGTTTTTCCAATGTATTTTTAATGCATTATGGGATCGCTTGCAAGAAAACATGTCCACATTTATTGTATCCCATGTCTTTCCGAAATGACTGGAATGCCTTAAATTGCTTAAATGCTGATGTTTTCGGCAATGGGGATGATTTGAGCCTAAATGGGTTCAAGAGAAATGTACTGAAGGTGATCCCCGAGTAACAGCTCATGTGCTGTTGGATCATGCCTTATTGTTGCTTCTTCCTTGTATAGTGGCGGCGGAAAAAGATTACTCATACCTACATGTGTTTTTCCCATCTAACTGTTGCCTCCGAAACTTTTTTTTCTTTCTTTTTACTCTTATGCATTTGGTAGAAATTAAAGCGCCAAATTGCAACAGAGCTTTCTAGAGGTGTCAGATTTTGACATTAGTGATGAAAGAGGATCTTTTATTTCTACAGCATGGAGTTTTTGCTAAAATCTCAAGAATGGAAATTTTTCACATGTATGAGTAATCTTTTTCCGCCGCCAGTATACCTACAGTTTGTACAATTTTCTAAATTGTTTTATCTTGAAAATTGGTTTGTTATATTTTTAATTTCGCTGTGACAAAGCTTAGCTGCTTGTTAATTTGCGCTGGACTGTGTCCCAGCAAATTAAATTGAGTTAAATTAATTAGAGCACAAACAGACAGAAAACACCACTTAAACGGAAAATGAGATTATCCGTACGCACCTGGTTTTAATACCAAAATCCAGATAATTGAGATTGCACTGTACTTCAAAGGCATGTACTGCGGAAAACGTGATTAACAAAAAAAGTTATGGAGACATGAAAAAAGTTAATTACACCACGTGAAAGACGATGCTTTAGATCATGAATTCATTTTTCAAAAAATGTTTACTCCCAAAAAGGTGCCTTGTCCCCCTTAAAATTCAAGTTTTTAACCATGACAATCAAGTATTCAGCATGAAAAATAAAACAAATTCAAGTTTTAGCCAAAATATGTTGAATTTTAGCCAAAATATAATTCGAACAATTGTTTGGCATTCAACGGCAAAAAATAATCTCAAATACCAGTTTTTGGCCCCGGTTAACCGATCAGACAATACTGGCAGTTCAAGTTCAAGTTGTCCAGCAAGCCCCAGTTCTCGTGAGCCAGACGGTGGCAGCAAAAATGAAAAAATACAAAGACATAAAGAATACAAGTGCCACGAATTGGGCGAGCCAGATAAAATTAATAAATACATGGGAACACCAGTAACGTAACACGTCTCCGCTAGAGCCCAACAAGAGCGTCGTTCCTGGAACCCAAAAAAAGAAAAGAAAATACATATAACACAGAAAATGAAATGAAAAGTAGTTGGAATAGAAATAAGTAGAAAAGAAATAAGTAGGGTTTGAGGACAGGAACAAAGAAGTCTAGGACATGAGAAAAAGCAGGATTTCTAGCAGACAGCTACACATCCTAAAGACGAAGAGGAAGAAATTTATGACAGGACTGATAGAGTTTTAGGATAGCTAGAATAAAAGTGAAGGTCAAAGTTGCGATCCATAGAGGAAGAAAGTGAGCTGCTCGTCCTAGGGCCCCCGACAGCAAGCGGGTATTTTGGCACAAACACCAGGGCCGGGCCGCATCAGATCAATACTGGCAGTTATTTAAAAAATGCGGACAGATCAAAGATTTGCTCACAAGAAGAGAGTTGTTATTTTTTCCCCACCCATCTAGTGTACATGATCATTCGCAAGAAACACTTACGTTCGTTCTCCCATGCTGATGAAAGCCTCACTTATTAATCCTGCACGGGTGAGGAAAAATGCACGTTTACAGTGGCTTTACTGGTTTTGGCATGCCAGGTCTTGATGGTCCTCCCGCCTCCGTAATCTGCTTTAAAGGGGGCCGGTTCCGATGGCATATTTTGGCAAAAATTTTGATTTTTAAGTAAATAGTGTTTCTTATAGTTTGGAATGTGCCCTACATTTTTGGTCTTTAGTCATTTTTCTGTATCGCATCTCCTTCCTTCAGATTTTATGGGTCAAAAATAGGCGCGACGGAATTACTTTGGTCTTTTAGCGTAAAAGTCGAAAATCTTCATCTTTTTAAAACTCAATTATCTCAAAATTAAGATTTACGCTGGGGAGCGAATCTCCCGTTTGCTGTATCTCAGACATTTTTCAACGGATTGAGCTGAAATTTGGCCACCTTTTTCATGCCGAAAAAAATGACAGAGTCAGATTTGCTGTAATATATTCGCATTAGAAGCTATGAGGATTTTGCTGCTTGGAGGACAAGTTTTTTGCCGCTTTTTGTGACCCGCTAAGCTTTGAACCTGTTCAGAACCTAAACCAGACAACATAGCCAAAATCTGACTCTTGTCATTTTTTTCAGGGTCCTTTTTTGACCTTGTGAGTGAAGTTTCAGTACATTTGAACAAGTGCTGCTCCCTGAGCACAAAACGCAGGAAAACTCCAATATCGCATGCTCATCGGTAAATATCTCTGAAACCATTGAAGTTAGAGAAATGATATTTTGCACCAAAACAATCATTATTGATGATAATATTGTGGCAAAGTTTCAGTTCAATCGCATAAGTAGAACAAACGTTAGCCGTAACCACCTGCCGGCCCCCTTTACCAAATTGTAATTGCTGATGATGTGCAAATTTTACAGGTGTAAATCGCTTAAAATAAAATGCTGGCTTCTGCTTTGACAGCAGTAAAAAGTCCGTTCATCTGAGCTGCCACGTGTGTGAACCCATGGCGGTAGAAAAATAATTTCTGATCATCATATGTATGCAAACCAATCTGGTTGCATTGGTTCAACCAGTGAATTCTCCTGCGTGGTGCAGCGGCCGGCAACAGACCAGCACGAAAGTAGGGCCAATTCTAAATGGCTGCAATCCACTGATCCAGTGAAGGTTCGCAAAATAAATTAGGCTCGTCAGTCCACCGGATGCTCAATGCAAACTCCAATATTGAGGTTCATTATATGGCACTCCTTGGTTGCCTGTGAGAAATCAAGTTTCAATGGCATCTTTGCTGGCCGTCCTTTCACCTTTGTTCTATGTGTGTGGCAGTTCCTGGAGACACATGGCACAACTACCTCACAAGACGGGTTGGCAGCAGGGACAATAGAATGGCCGACAAGGTTCACGAACTTGACGACACAACCACAGGAGTGGAGCATAGTGTCACGGGAATTGCGAAGGAACCACTCTTCCAAGTCAGGCTTGAAAATGTGCAGTAAATAAAGGCACAGGTCTCTTCGTCATGAAGCTATTCACTTAGAGTATGATTTATTCCTGCAGTACTGTGCGTTTGCAAAGGAATCCATGCGTTCACACGAAAAACATTTATTGTTTGCTAGAGGACACGGGGGACATTTCGAGCACTGTGCTAGAGCACCGAGGAATCAATTTCTGGAGGACACACAAAGGACATATCGAGCATATTGTTTGCTGGAGGACACAGTGGAGATTTCCAGCATGTCTTTTGCCATGTCGGCCTGCAGGCAAGAAAACAATTGCCCCAATCTGAATTAACTCCCGAGTTTTTTTTTTCTCTCTCACGACGTCAGCTTGCTTTTTTCAGGTCAGCAAAATGTCTGCACCCATGAAACTGTTCCCCCACCCCGTATTTGCTGCCTTGAGGTTTTGAACAGGAACCTTTTTCATTGAAAGATTAAAAAATGAGATTGAATTTGTGTTTTCGCACACTAAGCTATTGGTGCAGCCTACATGCTCATCTTTTCTTGCATGTGGGGGCGGCAGCCTCATCAATTCTGCTGATCATCGCAAAGGCAAAATCACTCCGACAGCATGTGTCATAATTGCAGTTAAAAAAGCCCTTTTTGCCAGGATGCAGCAACTAAAAATCACAGACACGAATATTATGTTCCAAAAACCACACTTTGGGAAACCTTCAAAGAATCACTCAACTGGGACACAACTTTCAACACACTGAAAATACACAGGTTGAAGAAATCAATTTCCCTGCTGTCTGTCTCTCTGACCAAGTGGCAAAAATGCGCCTGTGAGTTTAATTGGGGGGACCTGGGGGACTCTGTCGTCAGCTGAAGAAAATTACAAATTGTTCGATCAATTTTTGGGTGGTAAATTCATGTTTCTAAGATCAAAATAATCATGTCAAAATTTGAAAGCATTTGAATCTATTGAAGTTATCAGTCTGGTCCTTTTGACAGAAAAGCCACACAAGTCCGTTTGTGAGAGGCATATGCGGTTCCTATGCCGCCTGCTGCATATCCCAGTGGAGTTTAGGAGAAAAATCCCATACAAGGGAACCTGGGGGACAGAGCACCACACAAGTTGAAAAGAATTTTTAATTTTTTCTGTCAGCTTTGAGTTTGAAATTGAATCATCTTGGAAAATAACCTTGTAAAAATTTTGAATTTTTGTCGACTTTCGAGTGTGAAATTGAATCTTCTTGGAATATAACCTTGTGAAAATTTATGAGCTTGTGAAAATTTGGTGAAATTATCATCTCCTTTTAACACATTGGAAATACCAGAAAGCCTCGCAACTTCCAGGTGAAAGGTCTCCAAATGTTTCCGTTGTAGTGCAACCACAATGGAGGTCGAATGGGTGCAGCTCCAGTTGAGGGGGTTGGGTCTATGGGCTCCGACAGAAGTTGAAGCGAATTTCTAATTTTTATTTGCACTTAATTTTGGAAAAGAAAGTGATATTTGGCAAAAAAAAGTGACGTCCAAGGTTCAAGATTCTTTAATATTGCTGGGAATTCCCCAAACTTTCCGATTTCTTAGCAATTCCCTGACTTTTTCAGGTTTTTTGGACACATTAGGGATTTGTTTGACGAAGGGCGTTCGGAAAGTTTTTGACATCACCCTGTAGTTCAGAAAATCTTACCGCTGTCAAGATTTTGATTGGTTCAGGGCTTCAAACATTTCTCCAGCTCTTTCAGCACAAAATTGCAGACATCTATGCCAATTTTTCATGGCACAGTGGCAATTAGATGAGGGTGTGTTCCTGAGCTATGAAAATACTGCTTTTTGCTAAGTCTTGAAATCTTGAACATTCCCTTTTGCACGACAAATGCCCAAGTTTTCGGTTTTTGGATGATAAGCACCACATCTACGAACAATTACTGCCTCCTCAAGCCCATAGTCCTGATTTGGCACTAGCAATTTTTGATTGTTATACCTAAACTGAAAACAACTAGGCAGAAAAACCATGTCCACGTATTCAGGACTTTGCCAAAGCAATATTTTCAGAGCTATGGAACTCACCCCAATCTGAATGCTATTCTGCCCATGGACGGTTGGGTTGGACACCTGTAAATTTGTAAGGCAAGAGCCAGAGAGTACTTTATAGGCCTCAGCTAATCGAAATCTTGACATCGTAAATATTTTTTTTACTACAGGGTGATGTCAAAAACTTTTCGAACGCCCCACGTAACTTGTCAAATAACTCCTCCTGTTTCATTCTGAAGGGATCCTGACTCCTTTTATTCCGAATTTGCCCTTTGTTTGCAAACTTGTATAATGGTGATGGAATTAATGTACTCGTGCTTTTCCCATTCAATTGCTGTGCCCAAAACGTTTTTTCTTTCTTTTCACTTCTCTGCAGGCGGCAGAAATTAGTGCCAGATTGCAGCAAAGCTGAAAAAGTGCCGCAACCTCGGCCACAAAAGTGGATTCTCAACAGCAGAGTTGCATTCAAGTTCAAGTTGTCCAGCAAGCCCCAGCTCTCGTGACCCAGACGGTGGCAGCAAAAATTAAAAATTAAAAGACATCAAGAATACAAGTGCCACGGGATGGGCGAGCCAGATAAAATTAAAAAAAAATACATGGGAACACCAGTAACATATCACGTCTCCGCTAGAACCCAGCAAGAGCGTCGTTCCTGGGACCCAAAAAAAAATGAAAATACATAACACAGAAAATGAAATGAGAAGTAGTTTGCTAGATCGCAAACGGACCTTCAGGGCAGTAGAGAAAAGAAATTAGTAGGGTTTGAGGACAGGAACAAAGAGGTCTAGGACATCAGAGAAAGCAGGATTTCTAGCAGACAGCTAGACATCATAAAGACGAAGAGGAAGAAATTTGGGACAGGACTGATTGAGTTTTAGGACTGTTTAGGACAGTTTTAGGACTGTTTTTAGGACTGAGTTTTAGGACTTTAGGAAGTGAGCTGCTCGTCCTTGGGCCCCCGGCAGCAAGCGGGTATTCTGGCACAGACACCAGGGCCGGGCCGCTTCTCAACAGCAGAGTTGCGTTTTTTTTTTAATAAAATCTAAACTTTCACTGTGAGTGCAACATTTCGCTACGACACAGCGTGATTCCAAAAAAAAAAACACTGGGAAAAGCATGTGAACGGCTTGGAGCAAGATGGGCTTCTGTGACTGAAAAAAAAACGAGTTTCGCTTTTTGGGGTTTGTGCAGATCAAGGCCTACTTTTGCATCTGGTCCCCAAATTGTTGAATTGTACAGTGTTTCCCAAAAGTCAGTTGACAACCCCAGAAAAGTGCATTGCAGTTTTGAAGCAACTCTTGGAGTGGGGTTTGTTCTGTGGAGCTTGGAGTGGAGTTTGTTCCAATTCGAATGATAACAACACCGGCAGCAGGCAGCCTGCCCAATCTGAACTTGAAATCTGTAAAAATAGCCCCACAAGAGAAGATTGAAAACCAGTAAATAGCTGTGGTTGTCAAGTGACTTTTGGGAAACACTGTAAGGCTGTACTGTGTCCCAAAAAGAGGAACGTGAATTTTTCAGTGTCTGTTTCGATTCTGCGAAGTGTTTTACCAAGTTTTCTCCGAAGTGTTTTCACCAAAGAAAAATGTGTTTTCAAGGCTGTTTTAGTTTTGCGAAGTGTTATTGGATTCAAAGAGGGCTTTAGCAGTCCAACATTATCGTCTGCATCTTTATTCTTCGCAGAGAGTGTGCGGTTTGCAGGAAACATCCTTGAAAATCCAGGGCACAATGCCGTGTATGATCAATTTCGGTGGTGACCATGCCGATCTGGAACTCATATGCCCGAGTGACTCCAATCTCGGAACTCTGAATTCCAAAAGCCTCTCACAATTCCAGACTCAACCTTTCCTGCCCTCATCCTGAAGAGTTATGGGAAAAAAACACAGTTCTGATCATCAGGGCATGTTAATGAATCAGCCTGAACGACCTCATAAAAATCACGAAGTCATCCGTGACATAAATGGCGGGCACCACAAAAATATGCCAAAACACTGCGGTTTTGGAAGGATAACCTGCCACTGGAGGGGTGACCATGCCGACTCGCTAAAATGAAAAAAAACTCCAATGACGAAGCCCAAAAACAGGCCAACTGACAAATATGAAATTTCACTTTCCTTTTTTGGGGCACCCTGTACAATAAGGACTTTTGTGACAATGATGACCAGTTACCCTTGGATTTTAATGGACCGGTTGTGAGGCCTGAAAATGGGGGCAAACCTGCCCAAAATCTGCTTTCTTGCATCAGGGAATTTTTCTTGCGTCAGGGAATTTTTGAAGCATTTCCGAGTCTGTTGATTTTTTTCAGAAATGGAGACACACTGTACTGAGGTCCACACATTCTTAGGCTTCTTCATCAGGACTGTCCAACTCCACTTCTGTGGGGATATCGTCACTTCGATCCCTCCCACATACATATTCATTGTACGGTGAATCCGAAGCGTAGACAGTGAGCTCCGGCAGTCTGCGGCACACGTCCGAAACCGCCTCTCTCGTACACAGCCAGCAAGTGGTCAAATTCAGCCAGCTCAGCCTGGGAAGGTGATCCGGAATCAGGCGCAATGAATCATCTGTGATTGAATCAATTCCACCTACATCCATTGTTTCAATTCTTTTGCAGTTCATGATGAGGTGCCTGACTGCGCTATCATGCACGTTTTCGCAGAAGGGAATTTTTACGGTAACAAGCTGTGGATTTGTGTTGGCCAGCATCTCGACGACGCTTCCTGTTAGGCACAGGCAGTACGAGAAGTCAACATAGCTGAGACTCTTGATCCTTGCAGCTGCAGTGAAGAGGGGATGCAAGTCTAACATAGTCGCTTCCTCGAAGTAATCTTGCATCGTCAGTGAATGCAGCTGACCAAGTTGTGCGATACTCACGAGGCCCGACCGAGTGATGTTTCGGAAGTTGTCCAACGTCAGTGCTCGCAACTGCTTACATCCGCTTAACCGCCA
>JASGXE010016983.1:0-10524 GCA_030068105.1 Sinentomon sp. SZTP_YWyxl
CGGGGGCTGGAGGGGTGGTGGGGTGAGGTTAGCAAACTACGGGTAGTTGTTCCAACAACCATATCTAGCCAGAAAGAGAGAAAAAAACGAAATAATAATAATATAATCAGAAAAGACAGCCGCGAGAACGCTGCGTTATGACTCTCTTGCGAATTGACTCCTTTTCGTGCATAGCTTCCACTTCCCTAAGACCCAGTAAGACCCTTCGCGTTCGTTCGTTCGTTCGTTCGTTGCTTGCACCGACTTTTTGGGAGACTTCATACTTTTTTTGTGGGCTTTATGTTACGAGTATGTTATGTTAAGGCTTTGCCGGTGGGCTTGCCTTTTATCCGAGATGGTAACAGAAGACTTGGATTCTGCCCACGGAATCTGGTTGCATACATACAGTAGGTCTCCTGATGCGACTTTACATAACCGCTTTCGTGTCCATCCATTCGTGCCCGCTGAAACCGCTTAATCAAACGCAACAACGTACTCGTATTTTTGCTGATGTTTCCCCTCTCCCAGAGTGAAGTCAAAGGAAATTATGCGAATGAGACATCAAAGTCCATCTCGTTGTTGGATGACATGACTGTATGTCAACTAGAATCACGGAAAATCCTGTATATCTGCCTTATAATATAAACAGCACATGTTCAGACCTAGTTTAAATGCACTGTAATAAAACTATTTTTTCCTGCGGTCGCCTGGCCTGGCCTACCGCCTAACCTCCAAAATTAATAAATGAAGAAAACGGAGAGACTTCCATAGCAAAAATGAGACCTTTTCCAGAGACCACAGCAGCACCGCTCATTTATTGTAATATCATTTTTCCCCAGCATCACTAGGTATCTAATCCGACCTCGAGACCCCGGCCTCGGCCTCCAACCGCCATTCTATAAACAGGAAGTACAGACTAATCTAAGACTAAGATAGAGTCCTTCCTTAAGACGGGTATCCGGTATTTTGGTTCAGCTGTGGCAACTTAATTTCGAGCTGTAAAATCTATGTGGCATCTGTGGGTGCAAACATCATGGGAAAATCGAAAGATTCCTTTTTCTTCAAATACGGTGACACGACCAGCTTCTTGTTGATTCAGGTACTCTTCAGGTCAATGATAGGTCATGAAGAACTTGAGTCGCAATCAGTTCGGCGAGAAATTGCGCACACTATAGGCCCATGCGTAGGTACCATATCGTTTCCTTGGGAGCGTCCCACGGCAGGCATTTGCTCAGCACTTTCTGTCTAAAAGGGTGGTTGAAAAGAGTTGAAAAAACTGTGAATGAATTAAAAGCCAATACAGAATTCGTCACGTCGTCACCACTCACATTCAATACGGGGAACAGAACAGAGGGAAAGCAAAAAATCCTCAGCGAAAGTTATCTCTTCAGATTTCTAACAACACAACCACGACAATCAACTTCAATTTTATTCTGCGTCTGGATTTCCGTCTGCGCGCGACTCAGCGTCCGTCACTTTCTCCTTCTCCGTGTCCGTCGCCGTCTTTGTCTCTACCGTCTCTTTCTACGTCTCCGTCTCCGTCTTCGTGTCCGTCTCCGTCTCCGCCTCCGTCTTCGTCTGCGCCTCCGTCTCCGTCTTCGTCTCCGCCTCCGTCTCCGTCTTATTCTCCGTCTCCGTCGCCGTCTTTGTCTCCGTCTCCGTCTCCGTCTCTGCCGTCTCCGTCTCCGTCTCCGTCTACGTCTACGTCTACGTCTACGTCTACGTCTACGTCTACGTCTACGTCTACGTCTACGTCTACGTCTACGTCTACGTCTACGTCTACGTCTACGTCTACGTCTACGTCTACGTCTACGTCTACGTCTACGTCTACGTCTACGTCTACGTCTACGTCTACGTCTACGTCTACGTCTACGTCTACGTCTACGTCTACGTCTACGTCTACGTCTACGTCTACGTCTACGTCTACGTCTACGTCTACGTCTACGTCTACGTCTACGTCTACGTCTACGTCTACGTCTACGTCTACGTCTACGTCTACGTCTACGTCTACGTCTACGTCTACGTCTACGTCTACGTCTACGTCTACGTCTACGTCTCCGTATCCGTATCCGTATCCGCATTCGTATCCGTCTCCCGTCTCCATCTCCGTCAACATCTCCGCCGGTATGTTGACTTGACTATGTGTCTGCGTCTGCGTCTGTGTCTGTGCCTGCGTCTACATGTGTTAACAATTTCCAAAAGTGTGTGAACAAATTCTGAATGTGCGTGAACAATTTCCAAAAGTGAGTGAACAAATTCCAAAAGTTTGTGAACAAATTCTAAACGTGTGTGAACATATTCCAAAAGTATATGTTCAAATTCCAAAAGGGTATGAACAAATTCCAACGGTGTTTGAAACAATTCTAAACTTGTGTTAACAAATTCCAAAACTGTGCCACAAATTCCAACGTGTGTGAATTTGTTCCAAAACGTTTGTGAACAAATTCACACACGTTTTGATAAATTTAAAGAACAAGCGACCTTCTGGTCGCTCTGTGGCTATATCCGTTAGTATTTCTCTTACTTTGGATAATAAAAATTCTTACAAAAGCCTTCGCTTCTCACTTTTCATCCATTTTTATACCACTGCGCCACTCAGTGGATAATAATTCGCCAATTTTAAATTCTGACTCAAATAACATTTAATTCTTCTGCCTTCTTTTAACCCTTGTTTTATTGTTAATGGTAATTTTTGCACTGTAACTACCAATTGATTTAATCTCCAGTTCCAGTCTTTCTTCCAAAAATTCACCTGGATGTGATTGTATTCCCAATTCTCTAATTCTCTCATTAAGGCTCTTGCAAATGAATTGTCTCCATTTTTCGTCTGTCGTTTCAATTGTATTTTTCAAGCGGACATTTTTCCCGGTTTTTGGAAAGAGTCTATTGTAGTCCCAGTATCCAGAAAAGATCAATCATTAACTGTTAAAAGTTATTGTCCGATCTCCATCCTTCCATAAGCGGAGACAAACTTTTTGAAAAATCCTTGCACACTGATAAAATGACCTTCCTCAATGAAAACAATTTTTTACATCCTTACAAACATGGGTTCAGAAGTGGTCTTTCCTGCAAGGCACAATTAGCCCTATTCGTGCATGATATTGGTGCAGCCCTAGAACAACAAAGTAGTGTACATGCAGTAAATATTGATTTCAGTAAAGCTTTCGATGTGATTCCTCCCGTTTTGTTTGTCGAAAAACTATACCTACACTTACAATAATTTCCCCTCCACTGTCATTGATTTGCTGAAATCTTATCTTTCTGACCGTTCGTCAATAGTCAAATGGAATGGAATTGCATCTGCTCATCATGACTCCAATTTTGCCGGGTCCCTCAGGGGAGTGTATTGGGACCATTGCTTTTTCTAGTGTTAAAAAATAACATTTTGCGGGTATAACAAGCTCTGTTAGACTTTTTGCAGACGATCTGATCGCGTATCGTGTTATTAGCTCTTCTTCTGATACATTACTTCTTCAAAATGATTTACACAAAATTGACAATTGGGGCCTTATCTCGGGAATGAGCATTTATGCCGAAAAGTGTACCAACGCGCACTTTAAACGACCAAGGCAATGAATACATATCCAGCAACTTCTTTCAAATATCTAGGTGTTATATTGCAGAAAAAATTATCATGGGATGAACAGGTTTCATACACAGTCAGTAAAGCCCAAAACGTTCATCGAAATTTATCTCTTACTTCGAGGGATGCGAATCTAAAAGCCACTGTAAATTGCTCACTTGTAGGTAACTGCCTCTCTGCTTGAGTTTTGCTATAGTTCCATATGGGATCCTTTTTCCGTTTCTCGCACAGAACAACTTGAAAGCGTCCAAAGGCGTTTTGCTCGATTTGTATCATGCAACTTTCAAGAACTAGTTGTGTAACTCAGATTCTTGATGAACCTAACCTTCTGACTCTTGCTGTTCGGCGAAAAGAAAAAGCGCTTGAAACCATTTGCCAAAATCCAAGGTTAAAATCGATGTGCATTCTGAATTTGAACTCGGAAAAACGCAGAGAAGGACTGACAATGGTATGCATTATCAATCTCCACGCACAGTTCTGAACTCTCACTTTAATTTGATTTTCCCGAGAACTATCAGGGACGCCCTTTCCCGCGGCGATCATTTTCCAAAAAAAAATCTCGTCAGTCTGAAATGATGATCCCAGTCTGCAATGTTTTTGTTCTCTTGTCGGCAACGTGTGTCATTTTTTCTTGTCTACTCACATCTGTCTTGTTCTATGACTTTTTGCCCTTTGTTCGATTTTCTATTTTTTGTGATTTTGTGTGATTTAACTTTACTGCTGATGTGTATCAGAATACTTCTGTCAGTTCATCTTGTGAGAGGCCGTTTCAATAAATAAAAAATAAAAATCCAAAAGTGTGTGCACAAATTCAAAACGGCTCCAAACGTGTGAACAAATTCCAAAAGTATGTGAATAATTCTCTAAAAGTGTTTGCAAATTCTAAACGCGTGTGAACAAATTCCAAACGTGTGTGAACAAATTATAAATGTGTGTGAACAAATTCTAAACTTGTGTGAACAAAATGAAAAACTGTGTGAACAAATTCTAAATGTGTGTGAACAAATTCTAAACTTGTGTGAACAAAATGAAGAACTGTGTGAACAAATTCTAAATGTGTGTGAACAAATTCTAAACTTGTGTGAACAAAATGAAAAACTGTGTGAACAAATTCTAAATGTGTGTGAACAAATTCTAAACTTGTGTGAACAAAATGAAAACCTGTGTGAACAAATTCTAAATGTGTGTGAACAAATTCTAAACTTGTGTGAACAAAATGAAAACCTGTGTGAACAAATTCTAAATGTGTGTGAACAAATTCTAAACTTGTGCGAACAAAATGAAAAACTGTGTGAACAAATTCTAAATGTGTGTGAACAAATTCTAAACTTGTGCGAACAAAATGAAAAACTGTGTTAACAAATTCTAAATGTGTGTGAACAAATTCTAAACTTGTGTGAACAAAATGAAAAACTGTGTGAACAAATTCTAAATGTGTGTGAACAAATTCTAAACTTGTGTGAACAAAATGAAAAACTGTGTGAACAAATTCTAAATGTGTGTGAACAAATTCAAAATGTGTGTGAACAAATTCTAAACTTGTGCGAACAAAATGAAAAACTGTGTTAACAAATTCTAAATGTGTGTGAACAAATTCTAAACTTGTGTGAACAAAATGAAAAACTGTGTGAACAAATTCTATATGTGTGTGAACAAATTCTAAACTTGTGTGAACAAAATGAAAACCTGTGTGAACAAATTCTAAATGTGTGTGAACAAATTCTAAACTTGTGTGAACAAAATGAAAAACTGTGTTAACAAATTCTAAATGTGTGTGAACAAATTCTAAACTTGTGCGAACAAAATGAAAAACTGTGTTAACAAATTCTAAATGTGTGTGAACAAATTCTAAACTTGTGTGAACAAAATGAAAAAACTGTGTGAACAAATTCTAAATGTGTGTGAACAAATTCTAAACTTGTGTGAACAAAATGAAGAACTGTGTGAACAAATTCTAAATGTGTGTGAACAAATTCTAAACTTGTGTGAACAAAATGAAAACCTGTGTGAACAAATTCTAAATGTGTGTGAACAAATTCTAAACTTGTGCGAACAAAATGAAAAACTGTGTTAACAAATTCTAAATGTGTGTGAACAAATTCTAAACTTGTGTGAACAAAATGAAAACCTGTGTGAACAAATTCTAAATGTGTGTGAACAAATTCTAAACTTGTGTGAACAAAATGAAAACCTGTGTGAACAAATTCTAAATGTGTGTGAACAAATTCTAAACTTGTGCGAACAAAATGAAAAACTGTGTTAACAAATTCTAAATGTGTGTGAACAAATTCTAAACTTGTGCGAACAAAATGAAAAACTGTGTTAACAAATTCTAAATGTGTGTGAACAAATTCTAAACTTGTGTGAACAAAATGAAAAACTGTGTGAACAAATTCTAAATGTGTGTGAACAAATTCTAAACTTGTGCGAACAAAATGAAAAACTGTGTTAACAAATTCTAAATGTGTGTGAACAAATTCTAAACTTGTGCGAACAAAATGAAAGACTGTGTGAACAAATTCTAAATGTGTGTGAACAAATTCTAAACTTGTGTGAACAAAATGAAAACCTGTGTGAACAAATTCTAAATGTGTGTGAACAAATTCTAAACTTGTGCGAACAAAATGAAAAACTGTGTTAACAAATTCTAAATGTGTGTGAACAAATTCTAAACTTGTGCGAACAAAATGAAAAACTGTGTTAACAAATTCTAAATGTGTGTGAACAAATTCTAAACTTGTGCGAACAAAATGAAAAACTGTGTTAACAAATTCTAAATGTGTGTGAACAAATTCTAAACTTGTGTGAACAAAATGAAAAACTGTGTGAACAAATTCTAAATGTGTGTGAACAAATTCTAAACTTGTGCGAACAAAATGAAAAACTGTGTTAACAAATTCTAAATGTGTGTGAACAAATTCTAAACTTGTGTGAACAAAATGAAAAACTGTGTGAACAAATTCTAAACGTGTCTAAAAGTGTGTGAACAAGTTCCAAAATTTGTGAACAATACCAGGAGTGTGAGAATTTCTTCCGAAAGTGTGTAAACAAATTCTAAATGTGTGTGCACAAACTTTACACTTCAACGCATAGATATTTTGGTCCGTTCAGTTGCTCGGCACTACCTATGTATAAACCACATACTGCTTTTGTGTCAACGACGAGAAAAATTAAATTTTATTTCCCACATGAGCTCATCTAGAAATGCCAGATGACTGGAAATGACTATGCAAGGATAAAAAATAACAATCTTAACATTCAGTATTGATGCAGCGATGACACCCCTTAAAACACCCCCCTTAAAACACCTTTAAAACACCTTTAAAACACCTTTAAAACACATTTAAAACACCTTTAAAACACCTTTAAAACACCTTTAAAACACCTTCAAAACACCTTTAAAACACCTTTAAGACGCAAACTGCAGCACAATTCTTCGATAATGACGATTTCTTTTGGTTTGGTTACACTCTTTGAAGCATCTGAAGAAGTGAATTTGGTTTGCTTGACGCACAGAATCTTACGAATTTGTAACAATTACAAGTGCTCTCATGTCAAACATTAAAGGACCCGTGCATCAAGGTCAGTGTTGGTATTGCATTTTTCCTCAATTTTTCATTGAGCCGTCCAAAGAAAGCCATTTCCACACGGGAATCGGAAGGTCATTCGGATCTGCGACAGACAGGGTTTCAGTTGGTCATAAATATCCATTCCGGCCTTTCGTTTCTTCAAAGGCATGTGCTTCCCATCCAATCACCGATAAAAACAGATTTTGGTCAGCCTTTGAACATGACCCTATATCGTATACTGCTGAAAAGGCGTAGTGGTTAGGTGACTGTGGCCGGAATTTACTTGGGATAATCTGAAAAGTTGGCCAAGGGATAAAGCCAGGCCAGGCCGGGCCATAAGGCCAGCCAGGCCATAGGGCCAGGCCATAGGGCCAGGCAGGAAAAGGATAGATATGTGATATTGGGTATATCTCTTTCGAAATACAAGCACGTGATAGAATAATTTCAGAGGTCGCGTCACGAGCTCTCTTTTTTGCTTCCGTTTTCCTTTTTTGCGTTGTCACATATTTTTCTCCGGCAACACCATTATCGTAACGTGCTCTGATTGCGTTCGGAAACAAAACTAAATTCCTTAACGCATTCCTTATTCTGCTGCCTATAGGAGAATACTATTTTTGGTATATAGTTGGATGCCCTCCATCGGCCGGTCGCCGTATGTCGCATCACTTGCAACACTTTGCTCAGCGGCATATAGCAAGTTAGGTTTTGTCTATACCTATACAGGGTCCGTTACATGTCTCTAACCGTCCGTTGTCCACATTGCAACTCACCCTCAGATTCAACTCACTGGACAGAGTTCTGTTGCGAATATTTAATTTCTATGCGCTAGGCTCGTTCATTTTCCATTGTCGCAGAAGATGGATTCCGTTTCGTCTCTTGAATTGACTATTGATCTTGAAGGTGAGTGGCAATGGTAAAAATGATGGGAAGTTTGTCTGTTAATGGACCGATGTCTGTTAATTCCACGTTTGTTACGCGCATATGTTGTCGTGTGAGTATATATTTTCAAACATTTCGGACTCAGATTGTGCCTCGGTTGACATTCCAAGAGTGCTGATCACGAATATAAAGCAGCGAGATCCTCAAACTAAACCAGAATTGCGGTTAAACTGCTGCGCAATTTACTTTTCTGCTTTTCTGAGACTGTCGAGAGTCTTGTGAGAAAAGCTGTATATGCGTAGAAAAAAGGAATAAGGCTTTGTTGCAACGAAGGGGCCTTATTAGCCATATTGCCATTATATTGTATTGTCACTTCCGGATCAGTTCAAAGCCATATTCAACTATTAGGATACACCAACAGGGTGATCAGATTATCTTCGCATTCCTTGACGTCGTTTTTGACCCATGCGCACCTCCAATTATGTCGCAGTAAATAATTTGTCGGCCAATTACCCTCCAGGTGTATGTACAGGATAAGTCAAAAGTGACACTGACGGGCTTGCGCAACGATAAATGATTGCTGCCTTCGAAAAGGCGATTTACTGAAATACAAGCCTTTGCAGAAGTACTCGTACATACAGGGCTTTAACACAATAGAACTTGTATGTGCTCCCCAGCCGAGCTTGCTGGTTCCAGTTCTATTGTGTTAAAGCCCTGTACGAGTATTTCTGCAAAGTATTGTATTTCAGTAAATCGCCTTTTCGAAGGCAGCAATCATTTATCGTTGCAATCAATCATGACCCCCAGGTATACGACAGATCAGTGAAATGCTGGAGGTTATTCCCATCAATGTGGTATTGAACCAGGCTGGTCCTCTACTTGCGAAGCGATTAAAATTACATTTATGAAAGTTATCGACGTTTTGCACACCATTCAACTATCTGCTATCCAAATCTGCCTGGAGTTTTGAACAGTCCGCGCAACACTGTTACTGAACATGCCAATGCAGTCGTCAGGAAACAGACGGATACGGTAGTTGGCTGATTCAGCAATATCGTTTACGTAAATACTCGTTATGAAAAAAGGCGGGCCCAGAATGCTACCCTGTTGAACACCTGATGTGAAAGGAAAGTGATTACAAAAAGAATTTTCGAATCGAACACAGTGGGAACGTCCAGTTAGGCAGCCTACTAACCAATTATACACGGATCAACCCCCAACTATGCCATTTTTCGACTAGGAGATCATAACAGCACGACATCGAAGGCCTTGGGAAAGTCAATCGTGACAGCATCAACCCATAAGCATTTGTCCACGACACTTGCTATGTCCCGAGTAAAAGCAGTTAACTGATTGGCGCAAGAATTGTACTCATTTTTTACACTCGTTCAGTTCGTTGACGAGCTCATGAACATCGGTGTGTTGTGGACGCTCTTTCCGCCAGCTGAATCCGGTAACTTTTTGGACAATCATTCGTTGGGAAATTTTTTACGACGATGTTTATCCAGCTTAAAATTCGAGCAAAGTTGCCTGTAATTTTTTCACGCGAAATTATTGATTCCTTATCACGCCAACGCACATTTGCACTCGTCTCACATCCAAATCCCAACATTTTGCCATGGTCTTTCACGTTGCGAGCATTTGCAATCTTTTTTGCGCTTATGCACAGGGAGCTCCGCAAATTTGCTAAAACTACGTGTTCCAATCTGGGGCGCATTCCAAGGAGTTTACCGTTTGGTCGTCTCAAGAAACCTAAAAACCCATCAAATTTTGCAAAAATTCACAATTCGGTATCTGCTACTGCTAACATGTCCACTTTTCACTCCATTTCGTCACCCATTTCAGTCGATGCGAACTTGGGGCTACCTTCCCCACCCATCCCAACTGTGATCACTGCTCGCCTTCCTGCTTCTGCAGTGCAAGCCAGCAGCAGAAGCGGGATGGCCAGTATTGATCCGTCAGTTGCGACGGAGGGGGTAGGGATTCCACATGGTTTGGCCACAAACACTCAACATTATTTTCCTACTGCTGCTGCTAACATGTCCACTTTTCACTCTATTTCGTCACCCACTTCAGTCGATGCGAACTTTGGACGACCTTCCCCACCCATCCCAACTGTAATCACTACTCGCCTTCCTGCTTCTGCAGTGCAAGCCAGCAGCAGAAGCGGGATGGCCAGTATTGATCCGTCAGTTGCGACGGAGGGGGTAGGGATTCCACATGGTTTGGCCACAAACACTCAACATTATTTTCCTACTGCTGCTGCTAACATGTCCACTTTTCACTCTATTTCGTCACCCACTTCAGTCGATGCGAACTTTGGACGACCTTCCCCACCCATCCCAAATGTAATCACTACTCGCCTTCCTGCTTATGCAGTGCAAGCCAGCAGCAGAAGCGGGATGGCCAGTATTGATCCGTCAGTTGCGACGGAGGGGGTAGGGATTCCACATGGTTTGGCCACAAACACTCAACATTATTTTCCTACTGCTGCTGCTAACATGTCCACTTTTC
>JASGXE010016984.1:0-12250 GCA_030068105.1 Sinentomon sp. SZTP_YWyxl
TATAGTGCGGTGGAAAAGGAATTGAAGAGTTGATTCGAGGTGCAGAAGGGTTTTTATGTATTTGTTGTAGGTATATGTACCTAATTGTATATGTTTATGTTTGTATGTTCATGCAGATGTCATTCATGTCATGTCAAGTCATTCATGTATGTTGATTGTGTACCAATCTTTATTCTTGGAATTACGGTACCATAGATACCATGAAACCTTGAGCAAGAGGATGGAGAACAGACTGAGCTTCAACGAAGCCACCATGTGGCTGCAGCCACTGTTGACAAGTCTGAAAAAGTGACGGAGCGTCATGGCGCTGGCCTTGCATTTTGCAGAAAACACCTGTTCAGGGGAAAGTTTCTCGCCTCGGCAACAGCTATGTCTTACGAAGGGTGATCAAAAAGTTCTGAGCTTTACCCATTTCCCGCTTTCCAAAGTGATTTGTTTTATTTTTGTTCCATAGTTCCATCCTTCTTTAATTCCTGGCCAAATTTTGATTGATTTCTGATCATGCATTCTCAAGGAATCTGGCTTTCTGTGTTGCGGTTTGGCTTTTTGATAATTAGCAATTAAGAACAACGTGCTGTCATCCGCGGCCTAAAAGATGGGCTTCGTTTAAAAAATCGGCCCATTCAGTTATAAGCTGCTATCATGCAGGTGCCAGGTGGCTAAAGCGGAAAAGGTGCAAATATCGGGGAGTTCGAACAAGCCAAACATCAAAATTTCACTCTGACAATCCCATGTGTCTTATAACACCGAAAAGACACTTGACAACATCAAAAGGTTGATGTTTAACAGATGTAAATTTATTCCCGTTTTGTATAATGCTCTGTCGCACGCATTTTTTGCTCCTTTTGTCGATCTACTTTCATATCTCGTGATTTCAAGACGACGAAACAAATCTAGAGAGGCCCTTATTTTGTATAGGGAGCAAATAAACATATACCCCGAATTTGAAACGCGTTTGCTTAACAAGCTGTTTCTCTGAAGCTATTCCGACTGGATCGGAAGCAGACCGCCAGCCGGGATCGTGGTATTATCCCGGTTCTTGGATTCCCGTTTCTTGCATGGACATGGTAATGGTAATTGCAGCATCAGAGTTCGCGTTCTTTAACGCAATGAAAGCTCAGGTTAGGTCAGGTCAGGTCATGGCAGGTCAGGTCAGGTTTGGTTAGGTTAGGTTGGATTTGGTCAGGTTGAGCTGGCATTTTGCTTTGAAGCCGCATTTTCGCTCGCTGAAATGACCAATACCACTTCATCCAAGAAACGGGAATCCAAGAAACGGGCGAGCGCCGCCGGGATGCCAGTTTACAAATCCTGCCGAGACTTAGATGGCAGGCCGAGGCCACCAGCGAGCATTGTTTTTCCCTTGAGCGGACAGGTTTAGGTCAGGTTCAGAAAGAACAAAAATGTTTCTTTTTCTTGCGAGAACAGGGCCCCATAATCAAACATTCGTGTGCACAAAACGCTCCCTGCCATCTAAAGTCGCTGCAGGGTTTGTAAAAACGCAGCCGGGATGCTTCATCAGTCCAGATAAGTTGGTCAATCAATATCAATGAAACAACGCAAGGGAATCTGGATGGTGATACTTCAGGGTTCAATTCTCATACCAAAGAACGTTTTGGTCCAGTGTGAAAACAATTGAAGCGGCGTACACTCAAACACGAAGTTCAGTTTGGAACACCATGTTTTAACATGGGCTTAGATATAGGAGGTATTCTTTTAAGAACATTTGTGGAACGTTATCTGATCTATGCTACACATTCACAAAAAGAACTTTTATCTCAATCATTTTCAGCAAGATGTAAATTGGCCACCGCGATGACTTCCTTATGAGTTCCTCTCAAGTTTCGACCAATGGGATTTCATCCTTGTGCCACTTGACCTTTCTATTTTTCGTGGCATGCGAACATGGGAACAAGCATTTCGCAAACAAACAAGCCTTGGCCACATGAACGAAATGCTAGCACAAATAGATCTATCTGTGGGACTATCTGAGGCTGCGGCAGATTTCCAAATGATGCCTTGCTGCTAACATGCAATTCCCAACGCGTCATGTTAATTCGTTCAAAGGGCAACTTGTCCCTGCTTGTCACTAAAACTCGCTGCTTCTTTTTTCCATTATGGGCCTATTAACTTGTGGAAAATCTTTGTGTCTGGATACTTTGTTGCAATTGCTTGTCTTTCGTGTTTCTTATACCTGTCAATTGCATAATTGCATAACCATGTTTGTAAATGGTGTGATATATTCAATAGGAGGCAACTCCGAAGAATAAAATAATTGAATTGAATTGAATTGAGAAACACCCAGTGTGTGCCAGGAACACACTGGGTGCACCAAATCTGTGACATTCCTGTCACAGATTTGGAACACATGAGCGATATGGAACACCGTATGTTCAAATATAGTGTTCCAAACTGAACTTCGTGTTTAGAGTGTAGAAAATTAGTCAAATTCTTGTCACACGTCCAGAACTTTAGGTAATAATTGCGCAGAAACCCTTCAACAGAAAACCTCTGATGAGATGAAAATAGGCTATATAAATTGAAATGACTGAAAGGGCAATTGATAACAGATATATACAAATTGGCAATCTGTTCTTCATTCAACATTGATGAAACTGACAACACGCAGAGTCGACCAAAATTCGTTGAACAGATAAGACAATTTTAAAATATCACTCATGGGGACATTATACAGCGGCGATAGTTAATTTCCATAGGTCTTGATGCAACCTCAGACCTTAAAAGAATCTCACAATGCTTTGCGGGATATGTTGCCATTGATTCTAAATTGAATCTGAGTTCATAATGAACCCATATGTTCGCAGAATTTTGGTTGGCCGTGTGCGTATCTCCATCATGTTTAAAAGAAAGTCCTTTCACTCTGAGTTGGCGTCTGAGTTGGATAATGTGGATGAACTGGGAGTTCAGTATCTGAACTGTCGAAACCGATGATAATTCCCTGAACTGAAAAGGGTAAATATTTTTCTTCCTCTTATTTCATATTTTCAAATCCGCAACATTTTCAAGTTGGGCATCCCAGGACAAATTTCGGCGCGACGCCAACTTATAGAGTGAAAGGACTTTAGACACTCTCACAGGCGTCAAGTATGATACTGGAATTCTGTAAAAACAAAATTGGGAAACGTTACCCCCGTGTGTAAAAGGGCTTTCACAAGCTTGCAAAAAAGAATTATTGTGTAGGCGCACTTACCTTCTGTGCTGTCGAAAAAAAGTGCTTTGTGGTGATCTTCTCTGACTTCACTTGAAACAAAACAATCCAGGCCTTTATCGTTGATCTGGATTATGGCTGTAACGTCCTCACAAGAAGAGAAACGTGTTTCGCACTTTTATTTCTATGCTTGTGCGAAAACCAGTGAACTGTTTACGAATAAAGTCTATCAATTGTTTTTGAGAAATTGACTCGAACAAATCGGGTCAACTGTGTTCTCAGAACTTTGACAATATGTTCAAACTATATCTATGACTAGAGTAAGAAATATGTTTCCTGGATGGAGAAATAAATGAAAAACCATTAAACATTTGCAACACGATAGGGAACAAATCCGTGTTCCATATTCCATATTCTGTTTTCCATATTTTTATTCTGTATCCCATATTCTACGAATATATTCTATATTCTGTATGCTTTTTTCTCCATATTTTGCATTCCATGTTCAAAAATTCTATATTCTGTATTCTATATTCAATATTCAATATATACAATATATTATATACAGGGTAGCCCAAAAGTCTTTGGCCATAGGAAAAATGTAAATTTGCTGTTTTAACACATTTTGTGATCTGAAACTTTTTTTGGTTCTAACCACGTCTGTCATCACCTTAATTGGAAAGACGTGTGCATGTTCACGGATGCCCAAAAGTCTTTGCCCATAGCAAAAAAATAAATTTGCTTTTTTTATCATATTTTGTTCTTTAAAGCTTTTTTTTGCTCCCACCACGATGTCACCACTTTATTCGATGCTAAAACTTCCGATTAAAGTCTTGACTTCCATGGATAGAGCTAGAAAAGGTTTCAGATCACAAAATATGATAAAAATAGCAAATTTTCATTTTTCCTATGGCCAAAGACTTTTGGGCTACCCTGTATATAATATTCAATATGCATATTATGTTTTCCATTTTCTATATTCCCTGACATTTTCTGATCCATTTCGTTTTTTTTCCATCAGAAGAGTTCAACTCGTCGACGAGTATTTCCTTTTTCCAAAACGCGTCCCTCTTTCCCCCTCCATTTTCCCTTCTTTTCGTTCAATTCTTTTCGTCGTCTGATTCCTCTATTTCCTTCCTCCAAAAAATCGTCCCTCCTTTCCCATCAGTTTGCCTTTCTATTTCATATAATGTATTCTACTCCCCTTTTAGTCCGTTAATTTCCTTTCTCTGAAAACTGTCCAGTCTTTCAACCCAATTTTTCCCACTTTAAATTCCTGTTGCGATCAGTGTGTCACTGAGGACAATTTGAAGGCCGTGAATTATGTTACAATAGAATCAAGCGCTTTCTCTCCAGACGAGTGGGGGAGGCTGTTTCTTTTGTTAAAATGGAGTCGCCGGTCTATTCTGTTTCCTTTCTCCAAAAACGGTCCCGTCTTTCCCCCAATTTTCCCCACTGAAAATTCTTGTTGCGATCAGTGTGTCACTGAGGACAATTTGAAGGCCGTGAGTTATGTGTCAGAACCAAACGCTTCCTATATCCAAAAGGAGTGGGGACAACTATGAGAGACTGAGTTTCTTGGTCAAATGGAGTTGTTTTAGGCTTTTTATTTCTTATCGAAGTCATGATCTCTGTGGGGCGTCTTTTTCATTTCAAGTTCATCCCAAGGACACGCTGACTCCAAACGGATCATTCACTGCGGCTGCCAAATTGCGATGTTAGACTTTATTCTGATAAATTTATTAGGCCCATCACTGCATATGGACGCTAGTTTTCAGACAAAAGACAAAAATGAATGGCTGTTTCTGAGCGCTTTCAGGAAGCGAAGGCTGCCCCTGATTGGGCTGCAGTGACTCTGCTTTTGTAATAAAAACCGTCTCGGGATTTTTTCATTTCCGGGAGCCGCAGTTAAACATGGTGGCCCAAAAGTAATGGGATTGTATAGTGTTTTTGCAGTGATCATCACAGTTAATTGCCATGCCTCAACACAGAAAATTCTTGTGTTTCCGATAAGATTTGCACTGTACCGTCAGTAAACGAAAGTTACCATGAAAACCCTTTTATCATATCCTACTAAACAATTGGCCGGAAAAATATGGCGATTTCCATCGCGTCATTTATTAAAATATTTCCGTTTTCGACCAAAATTCTGTTCATGGATGAGAACGCCGAATTGGTCAGAAACAATGAGGATTTCCATAGTCATTTCCCCGCCAACTTTTGACAAGAACTTTTGCCAAATAGACGTCGAATACACATTAACATCAAGCCATTGGAAAAGTTTTTGAGCCTTGATTTCGGCATTCAGTGATTGAAAATTTTACGCGGATCGCATTTCCCTGATGCAACTTATTGTATTTGTATTGTATTGATGAGCAAGTTATTTTCCGAATTCGTTTATTGTTTGCAGGAAGATTCATCATTGCCTTCGGGAAGGACGAACCTGTGCATCATATGAGTTTTATTGTATGATTTTTTATGATATGAGTTTTGTTTTGTGAGGCGCGTGTGTTCGTGATTTCAAGCGTGGGATTCCCACGTGGAATTCCCACCGTTGGAGGGAGAGTAAGGCCGATGATCTGAGTCTTGAGACGAGATTATAATTTGCAAAACATGTGAAAGCGTTCATATTTTTAAAATAATCACTCGTGGATTATTATTTTGAAACTTTGGTAGATGGAGTTTTGAACTGCAAAGCATCCCTCATACTCTGAATTTATTATCAAATTTGATGCGTAGGTACAGAAACTTTCATTTTAAAATGGGTTCCCCCGCATCGCGGTCTGTGGTTTGTGTTCGGTTTGCTGTGGTAAAGGCAAATATGGTTACTCTCATTTGCTGTTAGTTGCAACTAACCCTCATTCCAATAGAAGAAACAAACTGTGAGCATGCTCTCAAGCATACTTGTAAGGAGATCAGAATTCCTGCAACAACTATCGAAACGGGTCCAAACATGACCGCTCAGCACAGAAATAAAAGTTCTCTGCATAATTGAACGAAGTATAGTGCGTAAAGCATTCTCATTTCCCACCTTTTCAATGGAATAAAAATGAGTTGTTAGGGTTTTCCAGTCAACATTGCTTTTGCTCTTTCCCATCATATTGTCCAGGGTTGTCCAAAAGTCCTTTTGACTATCGTGCAAAAAATTAAATTTGCTCTTTTATCATAATCTTTGATCTGGAACTTTTTCTAGCTCTAACTACGGGCGTCAAGACTTTAATCGGAACGAAATGCACAAGTATAGTTTCGATTAGAGTACATCCGATGATTGGAGTTATAAAACGTTTCAGGTCGCATTCTGTGAGAAAAACGGCCAATTTACGTGATTTTTTATGTCCAAAGACTTTTGGGGCGCCTGTACAATTTCGTTGACCAAACCTTTTCGGCTCATTCGAGTATAGGTGCATGACCTTTTTCCTACGTTTTGTGCGGTTTTAGCATATGGATAAGCTGCTCTAGGGTAGCAAAACCACCGTTATCTATTCCATTATTAACGGTGGGATCAAAGTTTAATGTGTTACAGTGGAAATGCAAGCAATGTGAATGTCTTTGTTGACCACACGACCGACATCCAGCATCTGTCGAAACAGTGGTCACTAATTCGTAAAAGGGTCAAATTCACGTTAAATTTTTAATGACGAGCTAAATTTAGGGTACTCACCGCTTGGAGCCTGTTTCCCATTCAGGAACAAAGCAACAAAAGACACGGAGCCGCCTTGCGTTTTTCACTATGGAAAAGCGGGCTTTGTTGTTTTTACCATCAACATTTGACATGAAGGAAACTAGAAATTCTTCGCTTCGGCTGTGTCAGATTTTGCTTTCTCTTTTTTGGCTCCCATCATGGTCGTATAATATTTTCAGCATGGGGCTATATGTCAGGTCAGAAGTTGGATTTTGTAAGGCGGAACTTCATAGTCTCAAGTCTCCGCTGAACCTAATCCATGACCTAACTCTTAACCCTGAACCTAATCGAACTCCTACCTCAGCAGGAAATGCTCCGCAATAGCGCTAATCCGATGTTGCAGGAAATTTTCTCCATTTACTTCAATGCTAAAAAAGCATACCCATAACCTCGGATAAACGCTATTCCTGAGAACTTCTCAACGGGGCTAATAAATCAGGCCATTATGCATTTTCGACGCCTCAATTGGCCACTAGATTGCACCAGCAGGCATGTCTATTCGTGGATTGTTGTGTCAGCTGTGTTTTGTAGAAAGCAAGGTAAAGGTGCGGTTCAATCATGTCATTTTAACGTGTCACTTGTGACGCGTCATTAGATGAATTCATAAATGACACAACAGAACCGCTTAATGGCGCTTTTGTCGCATAGTGACACCATGACAATACCTTGTCATCGATGTCATTAAATGACGCGCTAAGTGGCTTCTTTTCAAAGCAAGCCACGTCACTTCCCTTTTGGTAGTGGAGATGTAGCTACACTCCCTTTGTTATGTGTGACACAGTAGTGACACAACGGAACCAAATTCCGTTTCACAAAATGACAACCTCGCCTCATTTTGTGGCGCCAATAAAATGACATGAACATGACACAATGGAAACGCACCTTAACCCTCTGTGTTAAAAGTAAACTCACCTGTCTGTGTTAAGTCGATGCTCACACTGCACACTGCATCATTTCGCCGCATGCGGTTTGCGGTGATCAAAGAATGCCAATGGAAATAACTCACGGCGAACTGGGATCTGTATCCAGTGGGATGACCAGAGCAACATTCCATCACGGGCGGAGACAGAGGGGCGGATGGGTAGATGGCCGTCTTACCTAGAAAAATTGTGCCTCCATAAAAATGGCAATTTTGCTTTGTTTTTGGAAAGAAAAAATGGGATATTATACACAATTTTTCACCCACATGAACTCCAAAATTTTCAACTTTCTTCGAACTCCGGGGTACGGAGTTCTCCTGCAGACCTCCTGATGGAGGCCAAAGGGCTCTCCATCTAAGAACCCCGTTGAAGCTCTCTACCGGACTTAGCGTCCGCGGTGTTCTTTCAGCCGTCCCCTCCTGGTAGATCTGTATACGCCACTGATTCCGATGACGAATCCAAGTTTCTGCATGTATAGTGGCCTCCGGCTCAGTGGCACAGCTCCTGAGGCGTGCGAATTTTGTCTCATCTCGGCCTGATCTTTGGTCGAGATTGTCAATAACGTGCGTGAAATGTTTATCATATATCATATGCTCTCGCGCTGGCGGAAATCCTCATGCGTAAAAGACTGCGTTCACGCGCTGACTTGATTTCAGCATGCGGAGAAACGAGGAAGTGTAATTTCAGCATAAGTGCGGGTAATTTCTTTTCGTTTCGTTCCTTTTAATTTCTTCTCCATAAGCAGCTAACCGAGGCGTTGTTGATCGCAAGTGTTGTGAAAATTCCTTGCCTCTGTTGCGCTGTTAACTCTTGACTGCAAGCAGAGGAAAGGAGATTCATTTTAGGAAATTAGACGTATAAATCTAGCAGCTATACATGCAAGGAAATATACAATGTGTTCAAAAAGTTCCTGATAAACTCCAACTTTAGAGGTGAAAGGTGGAGAACTCTGTCTCTTGCTTCATTCCGTTGAATGAAAAAGCTCGCTTGTGGTTCACTGCGGATTTTTCTTGAAGCTTTCTGCTTGTGGCTGGCGCATGGCGAAGCGCTTTCAACATTGGCTTCTTCACTGCCTTTAATGCAATTTGGAAACTGTGGCGCGAGTAAGCAATCACCTCGAATTTCTCCTCTGCGGGCATGCGCCTTTGATTGAGACCAACCAAATCCGCCTTGAAAAGGTCAACGACAAACGGAATATTTGGATTTTTATCACCTCACCCAAAACTCGCAATTTACCCTTGGGATGCCAGTTTTCAAAAGCTGCAACTTCGGCGAACGCGGGAGTGGAGCGTGTTGCATACCCCTTATTTTAGTCAGGCGCAAAATACAAAAACCAACCCAAAATGATCGTCTTCATTGTTCGGAGCGAATCGCTCTTTAAAATGTGCAGTCAACCATTTGTCCAAACACAGGATGAATCTTGAAGGTCTGGCGAATACATAAAGGGGCCATTGATTCCAAATTGCGTCAGAGTTTATGGTGAACTCGATGTATGCAAGAATAAATTTGGCATGGCGCGTATGAAGCATGACGATGTCTCCATTTAAGCATTTTAGTTTATAAGTTCAAAAGTTCACATGATCAAAGTTCAGCTTGTAAGTTCATAAGTTCATACGTTCATCCTTAGCATTCTGGGGTTCCTTTTAATGCCAGTGTGGATGCAGAACTTTTGAGCGCGACTCTGCGTACGGAGCAACGACTGCTGTTCTGCCAATTCGTGATTTTGCAGCCAAAATTCACGCAATGCGATGTTCCAAAGGGACCGATGACAGGGATACAATGGGACTGAGGCAGAATGGGACTGGTGCAGAATAGGACTGCGGGGTAATATGAGACTGAGGCAAAATGGGACTGAGGTAGAATGGGACAGAGGCAGAATGGGACTGGGGTAGAATGGGACTGAGGCAGAATGGGACTGAGGCAGAATGGGACTGGGATAGAATGGGACTGAGGCAGAATGGGATTGTGGCAGAATGAGGCCAGAGGCAGAATGGGACTGGGGCAGAATGGGACTGAGGCAGAATGAGACTGAGGCAGAATGGGACTGAGGTAGAATGGGACAAAGGCAGAATGGGACTGGGGTAGAATGGGACTGAGGCAGAATGGGACTGAGGCAGAATGGGACTGGGATAGAATGGGACTGAGACAGAATGGGATTGTGGCAGAATGAGGCCAGAGGCAGAATGGGACTGGGGCAGAATGGGACTGAGGCAGAATGGAACAGAGGCAGAATGGGACTGGGGCAGAAGATGGACAGAGGCCGACAAAAAAATCTGCCTCAGTCCCATTCTGCCTCTGTCCGTTCTATCCCCGTCCCCCGTCCCGTTCAAAACAAACAGAGGGCAACCAGGGTCTAAGACGCAGCGGCGAAAGAACAAATAGGACATGCGGCGTATTCCCCATTGCAACTCGCCCTTTCGTCAACTCAATAAAGGCAATTTCCCGCGGGCGGTTGCATCTTTCAATGCAACAATGGAAAAGGAGTAAGCGTTGTGCATAGAAATTAAATTTTCGCAACACAAATCCATCCGTTGAACCGACTATTGAGTTGAGCCTGATGAGTGTGAGCTGCAATGAGGAATATGGCCGACAGCCTTCAACCGAGCAGTTCCGGAACTTTTGATCCATCCTGAAGGGAGATGCGTAAATAGAGAAAGGCCTGCGTTTGCAGCCACCAGACGTCCGCAATTGGTCAAACAAATCTTAAACAGATAACTTAGGTCTGGTTGAAAAATAATTAGGGATCCACTTTTTCTGCGATAAATTTGGAATCCAGCCAACACACACAGAACAGTCAACACATTCAATGGAAAATGCCATCGGTTAAAACCCAATGGAAACCTCGTCGTTACGCATGCTATCATCGCCAAAAAAACAGATTGTCAGCACATAAAAAAATTAGAAAAATTAATTTTTTGAATGCAAAAATTTAAAAATTTCCAATTTTTCCAAAAAACTTTGCTAGGAAATTTTCCGAAATTTCTAAATTTTAAAATTTTCTGCAAAATTTAAAAATTAAAAAATTTATTTTTTTTATCAAAAAATTGAAATTGTAAAAAAGGCATTCCAAAAATTCCGAAATGAAACTTCTGAGAAGGGCATGCAAGAGTCAGTCATCAAGCAAATTGGTCAGGCAGAAAGGCAGGCAATAAGACTGTGATGCGACAAGGAAGCTCGAAGAAGGGGTTGCTCCAACAGTGCTTGGAAGGAGAGTGTGTGGACAAAGACGTCAAAGTTACGAATGGATTGAACGAAAACTTCGCTGCTGTCTGAGACGACACGAATGGTTGAAAAACATCGACAGATGCGATTGGAATGCGGCTGGAATTCAGCTCAGCAAACCTTTCGCAACATCAAAGGCGGAATTCCTGTTCGAAAATGAATTGAATCGGAAAAGAAATGAGGGGATATCTATTCGGACCGTGCGTCAATTGGGCCTGCAGCATTCAACTGGGTTCAAAAGGCCAATCAAAAAGTGTGATTTTTGAAATCCATTACCAGATTAGCCGGCCTTTTGAGGTCATCTGTCACCAATCTTTGGTACTGCTTTCACTTACATCTTTTTTAAAGCCTGACCAGAACGAAGGCCAACGGTTGGACACTTTCTTCTCTATACGTAAACAGTATTTTGCGATTCCAACACGAACAAAGATAGCCGCACATATTTTTTATGTACCTAATGCTCGTTTCGGGCCGCATATAGGCCTAATCGCGGTTAAAATGCCTCTATAATGACACAGTAAAATGCGTGAACAAGAAGACAGACTCCAAACATAGAGGCTCAATTTCATGCTGTCAAAGCTCTGTCACAGAGCTTTGACAGCATAAAATGCTGCGTCACGAGATACGATGGGCGTTCAATATGTTTCAGGCTTTGCACAGAAATTTTTATTTCATGACGTTTTCCTCTCATGACATCAAAATTTGGTTTATTCTTCAACAATCTGACTCACTTGGACAAAGTTCCGACTGTGGAGGTGCACAAATGATGATTCTGCGATCTTCATTTGTGCACCTCCACATAGTAGGAACTTTGTCCAAGTGAGTCAGATTATTGAATTTTGTGTTCCTCTGAAAAAGCCACTTTCTCATTTGAGCAAATTGTTCATTTTGACTGCTTCGGGTGTGTTCATTTCAGACGGCGATAATTGCGATAATTTGCATCGGATTCATCTGAAATTCATGCCAACATCTTCGAATAAACCAAATTTTGATGTGAGAGGAAAACGTCTGTGTCATAACGAGAGGAAAACGTCATGAAATAAAAATTTCTATGCAAAGCTTGAAACACATTGAACGCCCCTCGTAGTATTTGAGCGGCGGAATTACTCATACTTTTTGGAATCTGTCTCCGAAAAAAGGCTTTTTGGTGGTAATCCAGTGTCTTCACATCTCAGTTGTCCCAAGACAGCCACAATTTGGGCTTTTTTGGATTTTTGGGGGGCACTGCGTGAGTGGAAGCGGAGGCCCGAAGGAATTTTT
>JASGXE010016985.1:0-11327 GCA_030068105.1 Sinentomon sp. SZTP_YWyxl
CAAAATTTTGGCATCGTGTTTTTTGCGAATCAACCCCAGTCTCCCACATCGTCTCCTCGTGGCTGGAGGTAACTGGAGGAGACTATTAGGGGAGAGACTGACGAAGACAGAAGTATAGTCTCGAGTCGCTGCTCCCTAGTCGATCGGCCGGAATCCAGCGATCCATGCCCTCATAGAAGCAGGTTGATCCTCATTGAAAACAGATTGACAGAACTTGCAGCTTTTTATTAGAAAACGAATTGACTACTCAGAAATGTGATGAGCATGTCAATGAGCATGCCAAGGAGCGTGTGATTGAACGCGTGCATCCCATACTGATGTGCTATTGACGATGATGCCAATGAACATGTGGTAGATCTCCACATGTTCATTAGCATCGTCAACAGCCCATCAGTCCTGCACAACGTCCTGGTCAACATGCGTATCCGCAGTGTGTGAACAGAACTCAGACCCATCAGACACATCAGAGCCGCCATATGTGCATCTAGAGTACGTTGATGCTGACGTCATAGTTCACAATTTCAGTGCGTTCGGTCGCTCCTCGACGCTTTTGTTTACAGTAGTTGCGCTTGTTGCTCCAGGTATTAATTATACGCTCAACTCGGAGTTATTGTTGTATGCAGTTTGGAGTTTATCGTATATCCCTATCTCTGTAGCTCTGATTACGGCAGTCTCTCTTCTTGCTCTATAAATAGACTGGTTGGGTTGCCCTTTCGGTTGCCGCAAATCAGTTCTTCACATCATCAGCATCTCAGAGAGAATCAGAGAATACAACCGAGATCTCTCAATTCTCGGAAATTGAGAGCAATCATATCTTCTCCAGCTGTCTACAAAGCTGGGGCACTTAAATGCGTGTGGTCGCCCCCTATCCATACATAGCTTTGCGTCAGAATGCACCATGTTGCGAAATCGTCCGTTCAATACAGGGTCCACCAAAACACTTAGAACACCTCCGAATTCCGAAAGGTCAGAACTCGCCATCAGGGGTCATTCGTTTCAGCATATGGAGCTTGATGCACCTTCACGCTTTTGCCGAATGTCATTTTTGAGGCGCATGTTTCCATTGATTCTGACTGCCCCTGACTCCTTGTAATGTTCGATGAGCTTTGGTGGGCAATGTAGAAAGAGAAAGATTTGGGACCCAAAATTGTCAAATGCGACTTTCTCACGTTTTCGAAAGGCTAAATTTGATTTCCCGCTTCGAAGTTCTGGGATATGAAGTCTGAATTTTATGCAGAAATCTTGTGACCTATAATTGAAGGTTATGTTAGATATACAATTCTATACCCAGCACTCAAGGATTGCATTTCTCCGCAAAGAGAAATCCATCGTGGTCACATTTATCATGTATGAATTGGGTAGAAAGTTCCTGATTTTCTATATAAGGGAGATATTTACCCGAGCGTATACTTATTCTCGGAATCCCTGCATGAACATCCATTATCTGATGAAATATGATGTTTCAATTCGATTCGAAAAGCAATATTGGT
This sequence comes from Sinentomon sp. SZTP_YWyxl, assembly GCA_030068105.1. Taxonomy (NCBI): domain Eukaryota; kingdom Metazoa; phylum Arthropoda; class Protura; order Sinentomata; family Sinentomidae; genus Sinentomon; species Sinentomon sp. SZTP_YWyxl. Next base: position 1,491 of record JASGXE010016985.1, read on the forward strand.
GCGCATTTAGTACCTACACATTGACGAATTTCGCACACTTCAGGCTATTTATCTCGTATGGGCGAAAACTCATCTTCGCCCACTTTCAATAAACGCACCAACACAATTATTTGCAACAATCGTTATTCTTGACGGTGAATGTGTTTTTAATTTTCACTTTTTATTTTTTTATTTTTTGTATTTAAGTTTTCAGCTTTTAGTTTTTCGGTGGGGGTTTTACCTGCCCTCTGCTTTACGGCCAGCATTCTCAAATTGTTTACCACGCACAAGAAATTTCTAATGCTCCATCTCGGTTATTTTTCAGAGGTGCATTTTCCTCGGTCCCCTTTCAGTTCAAGAGCTGCAAATTTATCCACATTATTGCAAATTTCGCATGCTAAACAGGCGCACTCTACTTAGTTGGTCCTCTTTCAGTTCGAAGAAATTAGATGGCCCCTGTGTTAACCAGTACTTTAAAATATCGCCTATATTCGATGGCTTTTGAAAAGTCCGTATATTTTTATTGAATCTGCTGGTAATGGCACGATGGCGTGAACCAAATTTTTGACATATTTTTGACTAATTTTTATGTATTTTGCACTATCTTTGATAAATTTCATTTGCTTTTATTGAATTTTGCCTGATTTTGTTGCGATTTTATTGACCTTCTAACAATCGTTGATAAACTGCCTAATTTGCCGCATGGAACAGGGTGATGCACAAGCGCAAGCACTCTTGTAACTCTCCTCATTGGTCCCCTTGCAGTTCAAACGCTGCAACACACATCACTGCAAATTTCGCATGTTGCATACCATTTATACAGAGCCATTCCAAATACCCGGGCCATAGGAGATTGTTTTCAGATTTTGAAGCGCGGGGCAATGCAATTCCCCATCTCATAAGCGCCGTCAAATGCATTCCTTCGTGTAATGTGTTTTCCGGTGCATACGAGATGGGGAATAAATTGCCCCTTGCTTCACAAGTCTGAAAACGAATCTCCTATATGGCCCGGGTATTCAGAATGGCTCTATATAATTTTCACAGGCATACTCTCCTTGATGCTCTTTCAGTTTAAAAGCTGCAACCATTTATTTTTCACACACAAACTCACTTTCGACTCCTTAAAAGCTGCAATCCCTACACACCACTGCAAATTTCGCATGCTGCACTTCAAATTACTTTTTACAGGCGGACTCTTCTTGGTCCCGTTTCATTTCAAGAGCTGCAGAGGGTGCGGTCACTTTCTTAAACAAAAGAACAACGACATTTCTGAGAGCCTGCTTGGATTGCAACTCATCGTAGGAATAAAGGTTAACGCTTTATACTCAGACATTCAAAATACCCGGGCCATAGGATATTTGTATCAGACTTTTGAAGCACGGGGCAATGTTATTCCCCATATAGTAAGCGCTGTTAAATGCATTCCTTCGTGTAATGTGTTTTGCGGCGCATGCGAAATGGGGAATTACATTGCGCCGTGCTTTCGAAAGTTTGAAAAACTCGCCTATGGCCCGGGTATTCAGAATAGCTCCGTATAATTCATTCAACCGCATCTTGGTTCCTTCAAAAATCGTTTACTTGATTCTGGAAAATCGAACAGCGAGTGGGCAGGCGATTGGAAAGCAGTTTGTGGAATGACCATATTATCCTGTCATGGGATGCGCTGACCTTTAGGTTTTGACCTTTTGCGTGGCCTCGTTTTGCGTTGGTGCATGGCTCCCGAACTGCTCTCGAAACCACATTGCAAATAGGTCAAGAATTTACCTCAGCGCTTTGGCACAAAACCGACCGAAATGACTGGCGTTTTCGCTGTGAGAACTCGATTGTGCAGTTCAAAACGCTATTTGCAATTTTCAAGGCTGTTTTAGTCCCAACAATGCAAATTTTGCAATTTTCAGGGAAGTTTTTTTAGCCCAATTTTTTTCCAATTATTGTTGCCAACGGACTACCAAAAAATTGGTAAAACTTTACAATTGTCAGGGCTGCTTCAGCCTCAATCGAAAGATAATTGCAAAGCTTTGCAATTATCAAGGCAACTTCAGCCTCAATCGAAAGATAATTGCGAAACTTTGCAATTGTCAGGGCTGCTTCAGCCTCAATCGAAAGATATTGCGAAACTTGGCAATTGTCATGGCTGCTTCAGCCTCAATCGAAAGATAATTGCTAAACGTAGCAATTGTCAGGGCTGCTTCAGCCTCAATCGAAAGCTATTGCGAAACTTAGCAATTGTCATGGCTGCTTCAGCCTCAATCGAAAGATAATTGCAAAGCTTTGCAATTGTCAGGGCTGCTTCAGACTCAATCGAAAGATGAAATGCGAAACTTTGCAATTGTCAGGGCTTCTTCAGTATCAATCGAAAGCTATTGCGAAACTTAGCAATTGTCATGGCTGCTTCAGCTTCAATCGAAAGATAATTGCGAAACTTTGCAATTGTCAGGGCTGCTTCAGCCTCAATCGAAAGTTATTGCGAAACTTAGCAATTGTCATGGCCCGGCCTCATCGAAAGATAATTGCAAAGCTTTGCAATTGTCAGGGCTGCTTCAGCCTCAATCAAAAGATAATTGCGAAACTTTGCAATTGTCAGGGCTGCTTCAGCCTCAATCGAAAGTTATTGCGAAACTTAGCAATTGTCATAGCCAGCCTCAATCGAAAGATAATTGCAAAGCTTTGCATTTGTCAGGGCTGCTTCAGCCTCAATCGAAAGACAATTGCGAAACTTTGCAATTGACAGGGTTGCTTCAGCCTCAATCATAAGATATTGCGAAATTTGGCAATTGTCATAGCTGCTTCAGCCTGTATCGAAAGATAATTGCGAAACTTTGCAATTGTCATGGCTGCTTCAGCCTCAATCGAAAGATATTGCGAAACTTGGCAATTGTCATAGCTGCTTCAGCCTCAATCGAAAGATAATTGCGAAACTTTGCAATTGTCAGGGCTGCTTCAGCCTCAATCGAAAGATATTGCGAAACTATGCAATTGTCATGGCTGCTTCAGCCTCAATCGAAAGATAATTGCGAAACATTGCAATTGTCAGGGCTGCCTCAATCTCAATCGAAAGATGAAATGCGAAACTTTGCAATTGCCAGGGCTGCTTCAGCCTAATCGAAAGAATTGCGAAACTTTGCAATTGTCAGGGCTGCTTCACCTCAATCGAAAGATATTGCGAAACTTGATAATTGTCAGGGCTGCTTCACCTCAATCAAAATGAAATCGAAACTTTCAAGTCAAGTGCTTGCCTTATCAAAGATAATTCGAAACTTTGCAATTTCACCTTCAGCCTCAACGAAAATATTGCGAAACTTAGCAATTGTCAGGGCTGCTTCAGCCTCAATCGAAAGATAATTGCGAAACTTTGCAATTGTCAGGGCTGCTTCAGCCTCAATCGAAAGATAATTGCGAAACTTTGCAATTGTCAGGGCTGCTTCAGCCTCAATCGAAAGATAATTGCGAAACTTTGCAATTGTCAGGGCTGCCTCAATCTCAATCGAAAGATGAAATGCGAAACTTTGCAATTGCCAGGGCTGCTTCAGCCTCAAGCGAAAGATATTGCGAAACTTTGCAATTGTCAGGGCTGCTTCTGCCTCAATCGAAAGATATTGCGAAACTTGGCAATTGTCAGGGCTGCTTCAGCCTCAATCGAAAGATGAATTGCGAAACTTTGCAATTGTCAGGGCTGCTTCAGCCTCAATCGAAAGAAATGCGAAACTTTGCAATTGTCAGGGCTGCTTCTGCCTCAAACGAAAGATATTGCGAAACTTGGCAATTGTCAGGGCTGCTTCAGCCTGAAGCGAAAGATAATTGCGAAACTTTGCAATTGTCAGGGCTGCTTCAGCCTCAATCGAAAGATGAAATGCGAAACTTTGCAATTGTCAGGGCTGGCTGCTTCAGCCTCAATCGAAAGATAATGCGAAACCAGCCTCAATCGAAAGATAATGCGAAACTTAGCAATTGTCAGGGCTGCTTCAGCCTCTATCGAAAGATGAATTGCGAAACTTTGCACTTGTCAGGGCTGCTTCAGCCTCAATCGAAAGAGAATTGCTAAACTGTGAAATGTCAGGGCTGCTTCAGCCTCCATCGAAAGTAGAAAAGCTCAATTTTACCCTTGATACCAAAAATCAAGGCACCGAAAACTTTCAGCAAGCTTGTCACAGAAGAAAAAACAGGAATGGATATGTGGCGCTATCTACGGTGACGAGAAAAATGTACTGAGTTTAAATTTCAAGAATGCAATGTCGCATGCTAGGGCGGCGGATCTTTCTTTTTTCTTTTTTGTGCAATGTGACATTGCGAAAACTCTTCACATTGCGAAAATGTTCGCATCGCCGAAAACTTACGCTTTACGAATACATATTCATTCATGCATCAGATTCCTTCAAAATTCGTTTTTTTTATCGGGCTGCAAAATTCAAGCAGCGAATGCGCAGGCGAATGCACAGTAGTTTGTGGAATGACATTTGACCCCATTTCTCAGTACCCGCAATGAATCTCTTCCAAACCCAAATGATTAACCTTCAATCTGTCATCAAGGAACACAGACATGATTTTCAAATGTTCTCTTTTATTGCTGGCACTTTTCATTCGCGTCCGTAATGGGGTGCAATAAACTCCTTAACAAAACTTTTCGAACCTGGGGTCATTCAGAATACACATGCGTCGCGCGATGCAAAACGTCATGACACTCCTGTATATTCTAAAGGTGTGAAGTAGCATCAAGCCCTGTTTCAGTTAGATGGCCCCTGTAAATTGCTAGACCTCCAAAATTTCTGCCATGCTCGAAGACATTTGGTAGAGTCTGTATTGGAACAGTTGTCAGCAGATATGAATGCCAGTGCAATGGTTTCAAACTCATGTTTTTATTCTTATGATTTCAAAAATCTTCTCTCGGATTAACCTTGTTTTGACATACTTAAAACAAAGCAGGCATTGAAAAAATGGCACACAAATTGCTCAAACGAGGTTATCAACACAATCACAGTGCAAATGAATTCAAATAATTTTCATGGTGAAAAGTTTCATTGTGCCATAATGGAAGCAACGCTCTGAACTGAAAAATCGCCAAACAACACTTTGGATTTTTTGTAGCTCTCCATTGAGAATCCTCGTAAGATGACGAAAGGGAAGTGTAATATCAACCGATGGAGCTGAACATTGTCACGATCTGCATGAAACGGATCCTTGCCCCGAATCCTCAAGACAAACCAGGTGTGCAACTAGCATATGGCAAATGCAGGTGAGGATTAGAATATTTTGAAATCGATCCGAAGCATGGCTTTTCTGCCAAAGTTGTTTTCAGTTTAGGTAATACAACCAAAAATCGCTGGTGCCAAATCAGAACTATATGGGCTTGAGGAGGCAGTAATTGTTTGTAGATGTGCTGTTTACGTGTATCATCCAAAATTACAAAACTTGGGCATTTGTCGTGCAAAAGGGAATGTTCAAGATTTCAAGACTTTGCAAAAAGCAGTATTTTCAGAGCTTAGGAACACACCCTCATCTATTTACCACTATGCCATGAAAAATTGGCATAGATGTCTGCAAATTTGTGCTGATAGAGCTGCAGAAATGTTCGAAGCCCTGAACCAATCGAAATCGTGATAGCGGTAAGATTCACTGAACTACAGGGCGATGTCAAAACCTTTTCTAACGTCCTTCGTATTTTACACATTTTTTTGGGAAACTTTATTTGCTTTTATTGACTTTTGCCTGATTTTGCTGCGATTTTATTGACCTTTTAAAGAATGCTGACAAATTGCCTATTGTCATATGGAAGAGGGTAATGCATTCGTGCATGGACTGTTGCAACTTTTCTTGTTGGTCCCCTTTCAGTTCAAAAGCTGCAACACATATCACTGCAAATTTAGCATGCTGCACACCAATATTATTCACGGGCACACTCTTTCGGCCCCATTTCAGTCCAAAAACTGCAAGACACATTAATGCAAATTTCAAATGCCGAATTCAAATGCACAGGCTCACCTTCGACTCCTACTCATATATTCATTGAGCTGCAATGTACATCACGGCAAATTTCGTTTGCTGCACTTGCACCATTCATTTTTACAGGCGCACTCTATTGGCCCCCCTTTGAGTTCGAAAGCTGCAGACAGGCGGTCACTATCTCAAACAACGGATATGACGATGTCCTGGTGTCACTCTCTACCGATATTTAGGATACTCTTCGTTTGCAATAATTTTTTTTTGTTAATTTGATTGATTGAATGACTATTTATGTATTTATGTATTTTGTGGGGATTTCCCCAGTACATAACAATAACACTTTTGCACAAAAAACAATGAAAACGTCAATATCTAATCAGAAAAAGACGTGAAAAATGGGCAGACAAATTACAAAGACGCAGAGCATGAACAAATGTGTCTCTTTTCATGACAACTTTTGTTGCTGAAAGAGACATAAATATTTAGATCATTATACGAGTATGGAGCAATTCGTAAAGTTTGATATCCGAGGAATAAATTTTCAAACTCCCATGGCGCAAAACGGATCATCCACTCTAAAACTTTCAGGTTGTTATATCAGTCACAAACGATATTACTGTTCGTGACGATATTACTTTGCAATCCCTGATCATTTGCTTCAGGTCTGAAAATTACATTTTTGTATAAAAGTTTGTCGGAATCATATTCCACATTCTTTGAAAACCCCCGATCAACATTAGATCAGTGGCAGCTTCTCATTGGATGGAAAAATGAGTTGAATTTCGTCTGATAACTCGAGGTGAGGTTATAAAAGCTTTGGCTGTTCAGTGAATCGCCCTATTTTTGAAAACTTTGGCTGCTGGCAGATTCCTCCTTATTCTGTTCATCCTCATCGTGTGTATGCTGTTGCTTGTGATCCATCAAATTTGTACTGTCATTTTCATTTTGATCCGTTCATCAGTTTTTCATTCAGTTTTTCATCGCTCCGTTGGGAGGTGAGTATTGGCCACAGGCCACCATTTGCATTTTGATTTGTGCATGGTTTGATTCAGGACTTTCCGGTTATAGGAGGCAAGAATTGCTTTGTTGATTTTTTGAGGTTACGTTTTTGGTCGAGAATTTTCCGATTGCCCAGCGCAAAAAAGTTCGTTCATTTTCACACCTTTCAGGGGCATTTTTCATTGTCCTTTTTCAAACATTTTCTGGAAAGTTGGTTTTGCGTAATTACATACCAGTGTGAATAAGTGTTTTTCTCAATTTCGATAAACGATATTTTCCATTGGAATTCTTGATTTCTCAAATGAAAAAAAAAGGATTTCAAACATAAAATTGTCAAGAAAATTGCATCCGACCAGAGAATCGTGAATCAAACTATTTCAACATGTTTAGGCATTTCAAGAGTGGAGAAGGGTGTCCTTGATGGCATCGAATTTTTTTTTTGAGAGCAACATTCGAGATTGTCAGGTTTTGGAACAGATTGGTTCGTCAGGTTTTGGAACAGATTGGTTCGAGTGCCATAATTTTTCACTCAACCAAAGATTTGAAGGGTTATGATTGAGCCTCAAATTGTGTGTTTTCCGTGAGGTCTTTAGTCTACTTTCTGTGGTCGCACTTTGACATTGTTCCGAAAACTTAACAATGAGCATTCACATTTCGTTTCGTTATCGAGAAGTTATCATCCGTGCAGATGCATATTTTTATCGGGATTTCGAGAGAATGAAATGTGTTCATTCTCAAGATTTCGGAACTATTCTCCTTCGAGGATGATCAAACTAAACATTTTCTCGAGGATCAAACCTTTTCTTTGAGTGGATGAGTGGATGAGAAATTATCAGTGGAATTTGGATTCTTGGACGAGCTATGATCTGAGGGCTCTGTTCTCTCACGTTCATATTTCAGCCTTGGGCAATGGGCACAATCAACACCCAACTGAAATAACAACAGGTTTTCAGTACATCGATCCACAACACCACTTGGGAGATGAATAGCTGGACAAAAGTTAAGTTCTTGGGAAGGTTTTGCAATTTCATCAATCATTCATTCTAAACGCAGTCTTGTTCACTGGTCATCATATTCCAACCTTTGTGATGTGTCAACGGGAATTATACAGCACCAAAGCCGAAAACATTCTTTTTCATTTCCTTCAAGGATATCTTCCGACAGTCAGGCCCCAAAGGTTTACAATCATGCAACAAGGTCCACATTTCAAATTTGGCCAGAAACTCAATTTAGACTAAATTAGACAGTAGCCTGCGCCTTAGAATTGATGCTCTTAAAGGTTGGGACAGTACAGAGGCTGGGAGTGAATTCCAGTCAGCTATATTGCTCGGGACACAAAGGAAAACTTCCCTACAATTTTGAATGCTAACGGCCTTTATAAGGATGGTCATGAAGGTCATGACGACTGTAAAAAGATGGAGGCGTAATCATAGAAATCAATCTCCCCACTCACTGGAGTTTGCCGATGATTCGATAAAACACAAAATGCGGTGGACCTTTCTTCTCTCATCAAGCTTAGGCCAACCAAGCTGAGCAATCATTGCGGTGACGCTGCCCCGTTTGCGGACAACAAAACGAGCAACGCGCCTTTGAACACGCTTCAAAGAATCACAATGGGAAGTGAGGTGCGGATCCCAAGACGTTGATGCATACTCAAGAATTGGTCTGACCAAATAGTAAAGTAAGAAAACTCGCGAAATTTCTTTGGACATTTCCTAAAATTCCGTTTTGTAAAATAAAGTATAAACTGTTGGCTTTTTTGCGAAACAGCTGCAACCTGACGGGTCCAATCAAGTTTATAACAATAACTCCCAAATATGATGAGTTGGTTTGAGTATTAAAATTTTGTCCATCGACATAACATTTCCACCAGCAGCTGAAGCTGGAACCAGCGTTAGTCGGTTTGCGCCACGCAGGAGGGAAAGGGAAAACCCGGAGCTATGGGCAAAATAAAGGGAAGATATTCTTTATTCTTTATTCTTTACACAATACGACTGCAGAGATGGCAGAAGGACTTAACTACAAAAACGAATAGTGCGTATAGGAACAACTGATTTAAGAAAAACGTAACATGGAGATCAGTTAACAGAGAAGGCAACTTATCAGCTTTGTGCTGCTTTGTGCAGGAACGCAGAAATGTTGGCCGATTCAGAAGGTTGGGAGTTCCAGTCACGAATGGTTCGTGGAAAAAAAGAATTGTGATAAGCACTGGAAGAGCATGTGGGATGGGTAAAGCGCGCTCCATTGTCTGTTCTTCTCTGAATGGATTTGAGCGAATAGCAAGGCGGAAGCTGGAGAAGGAAATATGTGGAAGGAAATCTTCAAGGAAAGCCCTTTACTACATCCTCTCATCTGGTGTCCGCATGCCAATGGCACTGGATTGTGCTGCCGACACACCATCAGAGAGTGTTCTATTTGACACCCTGGATTGCAACTCATCGCAGGAATAAAGGTTAACGCTTGATAATTCATTCATCACCATCAGGTTCCATATCATTAATTGTTTATTAATTTGTCAATGAAAAATTCGAACAGCGAATGCGCAGGCGATTGGACAGGAGTTTGTGAGATTACATGCCATGCGCTGACCTTTAGGGTTTTACCTTTTGCATGGTGGTCTTTTGCGTTGGCTGGTGGCTTTTCCAACTTCTGCTCTCAAAACCACATCGATAATGATCAAGAATTTACCTCCGCGCTTTTGTACAAGACTGACCGAAATGACTGGCATTCGCTGTGAGAGCTCGATTGCAGATCAAAGGCTATTTGCAATTTTCAGGGCTGTTTTACTCATAACTAAAAAACAGGAGACAGGCTTCCTGTTGTAGACGAGCGATCAGCTTTTTTCTTGCGTGTTCCAGTCGTTCATGCCCCGGTAGTGTATTTTTTTTTATCTATACGAATCGGGAGAATCCCGACTTTTCT
>JASGXE010016986.1:0-10195 GCA_030068105.1 Sinentomon sp. SZTP_YWyxl
TTCCGCGAGGTCCATGGGAGGACTCCGGTCCATGGGAGGTCCATCGGAGTCCATGGGAGGACTCCGATCCCCAAACCCCTGCCAGGGGCATTGCCCCCTGGACCCCTGCTGACGCCGACAGCCCCAGACCACAACCAGCTGAGGGCTGCCGTCCTTAGACCCTACCTGCCCTATGTGCATGCCCTCCCACGGGCCACGGTCCCATTTACCCCTACGGCCACTCTCCATGATACCTTTTTTTCCGCGAGACCACCACTAAAATGCATCAAAACTGGAACTTTGTGCCAACGATTTCTGCGTCCAATTTGTCCATCTTTCCTGAAAATTTGATGATGTTTTCTCAATTGGAACCTGAGATGTAGCCTTTTGAATGAGACTTGTTATGACAAAGTGTGCAATGCATTGATTGGAATGGACATGCTCACTTCACTTTGGTTGCAGTGTTTTTTTTTCATGAACAATGACTTTTTTATTTTTGCTCTTTCTCACAACAAGAGAGAAAGAGCAAATATACGAAAGTTCCATTCAAAAAGGTCTTCATACAGATCGTTTGATTTTTTGGAATTTTGGCTGTTCTTAGTTGTTTTACTTTGTTTTTTTTTTCTGAAAACTTTTTGGGCCTTTCTTTTCTCAGCTCCGAATGGATGCAGAAAACTAAAATTGGCAAACTCATGAATAGAATTCTTGTGCGATGAGCACATCGAAAAAATAAAAGATGACAGTTTGCCACTCGTTGACACTGCTCAAAGTGATCCGAACTTTGTACGCAATATAAAATTGATTGTTAAAATTGTTCTCTACGCATTTCAGAAGTTCAGGCAAACGTGACTCTTTTTTTATAAACTTTTCTCAAGCAAGAACCTTCTGACAATTTGGGACCCTGGAAAAGGTACAGGGTGGGCACAAAGTCCCTAAGTTTTTCAGAATGTCATTTTTTACCGGTGTCACTCACCTGTGGACTGGTCAGGAGTTTTTGCAAACGTTGATGTTCGGACTTAGGGCTGGCCAGACAATGCCCAGAAGTCAACATTTGTGAAAATGGCATCCGGAGCATTCTGAAAGGAACAATGCGAGAGGACAGATATCTCTCAACCGAAGAACTCGAGACATGCCTTTGTAGCTGCTTTTGTTGCCATTCCCTTGCGCAAATGGCTTGCTGGACCCAGCAACGAATCCAACTCTGTGCCATGACAAGGACGGGGAACATCCAGAACACACGGACATTCTTGATGAGCCGGCAGGCGCACGAATCGGCCGAAACTGACCCGTCTGAAAAACTTAGGGACTTTGTGTCCACCCTGTACATAAAGCCAAGCATATTTGTTTGCATAACAACTTCCTACACCAGCCGATTTTTTCCTTGCTGAAGCGAGAACTCATGACGTCAGCCGATCTGAAATTGCCAAACTGCTCAAGATTACACTACTTTGAGATATTTCAGATTTCCAGCAGCTTGTTTTAGTCACATTCCACTGGCACCAGTTCTGTTGGTCCTTTTCTAAACTCAGGCACTGAAAGGTCTATTTTATGTCTCCCACAGATGACTATTATTTTCACCATCTCTTAATCACCACTACTGTGAAATTTAAAACTATTTCTTTTCTTTGGTACATAATATATCCTCATTTGAACTTTACCCACGGACGTTGTGTGTTTTACTTTGTTTTGTTGATTTAAAACTTAGTTTGGACAATTCCACATTTTTGCTAAAACGTCTGAATACCTTCAGATGATTGTCAAAACTCCTTGGATGCACATCATGTACAGATTCCCTCAACGTTTTGTGCATACTGATATGATTTTCCAGTTTGTTCACCTGTAAAGCCATGATGTGGGGGTTTTTGTATATTTTTTACTCCGGAATGGGTAAAACTTTACAAACTGTAAACAGTGGGTTGGAAACTTGGAGACGTGTTTGACACTGAAATATCACCCTTACCGGGAATTTCGACGATTTTGTCTCCAATGAACGTCGACTCAACTCACACCATGGAGACAAAATCGTCGAAATCCCGGAAAGGGTGTTATTTCAGTGTAAAACTTTACAGTTAGCAGCGACATTTGGTAGTAACCAAATTCTGCGACATAATTTACGTTTTGCCTTTTCTTTTTTTTCTTTTTGGAGTCAACCAAACCAGACCTAACCCTCTACCCTACTGGTTGGTGTCCAACAATTGCTTAAGGGCCGGAAAACGTCCCCAAAGTTACCGTGTCTCTGTCGATTGCCTCTGCCGATTGTAAAGTTCAACCCCGAAATAAGTACCTCTCTGTGGTCTTTACCCCAAACGATCCTTTTGGGGAAGATTGTGTCAAAGGTTGATTTTTAGGTCGCTCCGCTTCTGTTTTGTAGGCTTTGCTGCCTGTTCATCACCCTTTATTGATCAGCCTGGCCGGAACATCTTTTGTTTTTACTGCAGATGTAAGCACTGGATGTAAGCCATGAGATTTTATTTTGTACATTTTTTATAACTTGCTATCCAAATACATACCCAATTGCGTTTGGGATCATCACCCAATGTTCTTTATTTGGATGTTAGGATTTGGTAAACAGCACCAGAAAGTCCATTCTCAAGACACACCACATGAGGTTCATGTTTGTGCACATCCTTCGCAATTCAAGTCCACAAATCTCTCTCCACAAACCAACTTCTTATTAAAAGAGAGATATTTACTTGAATTTGCGAAGGATTGCCAAACACCTCATTGGTGTGTCTTGAAATGGACTTTTCTGTGTTTACCAAACTAACATCCAAATAAAACATTGGGTGATTATCCAACGCAATGGGGTTGTATTTGGATAGCAGTTATAAAAATGTACAAATAAAATCTCATGGCTTACATCCAGTGCTTACATCTGCAGTAAAAACAAAAGATGTTCCGGCCAGGCTGATCAATAAAGGGTGATGAACAGGCAGCAAAGCCTACAAAACAGAAGCGGAGCGACCTAAAAATCAACCTTTGACACAATCTTCCCCAAAGGATCGTTTGGGTAAAGACCCAGAGAGGTACTTATTTCGGGTTGAACTTTACAATCGGCAGAGGCATCGACAAGACGGTAACTTGTGGGGCGTTTCGGCCCAACAATTGTTGACACCAACCAGTAGGGTAGAGGGTTAGGTCTGGTTTGGTTGACTCCAAAAAGAAAAAAAAGAAAAGGCAAAACGTAAATTATGTCGCAGAATTTGGTTACTACCAAATGTCGCTGCTAACTGTAAAGTTTTACACTGAAATAACACCCTTTCCGGGATTTCGACGATTTTGTCTCCATGGTGTGAGTTGAGTCGACGTTCATTGGAACAAATTCGTCGAAATTCCCGGTAAGGGTGATATTCAGTGTCAAACACGTCTCCAAGTTTCCAACCCACTGTTTACAGTTTGTAAAGTTTTACCCATTCCGGAGTAAAAAATATACAAAAACCCCCACATCATGGCTTTACAGGTGAACAAACTGGAAAATCATATCAGTATGCACAAAACGTTGAGGGAATCTGTACATGATGTGCATCCAAGGAGTTTTGACAATCATCTGAAGGTATTCAGACGTTTTAGCAAAAATGTGGATTGTCCAAACTAGTTTTAAATCAACAAACAAAGTAAAACACACAACGTCCGTGGGTAAAGTTTCAAATGAGGATATATTATTGTACCAAAGAAAAGAAATAGTTTTTAAATTCACAGTAGTGGTGATTAAGAGATGGTGAAATAATAGTCATCTGTGGGAGACATAAAATAGACCTTTCAGTGCCTGAGTTTAGAAAAGGACCAACAGAACTGGTGCCAGTGGAATGTGACTAAAACAAGCTGCTGAAATCTGAAATATCTCAAAGTAGTGTAATCTTGAGCAGTTTGGCAATTTCAGATCGGCTGACGTCATGAGTTCTCGCTTCAGCAAGGAAAAAATCGGCTGGTGTAGGAAGTTGTTATGCAAACAAATATGCTTGGCTTTATGTACAGGGTGGACCAAAGTCCCTAAGTTTTTCAGACGGTCAGTTTCGGCCGATTCGTGCGCCTGCCGCTCATCAAGAATGTCCGTGTGTTCTGGATGTTCCCCGTCCTTGTCATGGCACAGAGTTGGATTCGTTGCTGGGTCCAGCAAGCCATTTGCGCAAGGGAATGGCAACAAAGCAGCTACAAAGGCATGTCTCGAGTTCTTCGTTGAAGATATCTGTCCTCTCGCATTGTTCCTTTCAGAATGCTCCGGATGCCATTTTCACAAATGTTGACTTCTGGCCTTGTCTGGCCAGCCCTAAGTCCGAACATCAACGTTTGCAAAAACTCCTGACCAGTCCCACAGTGAGTGACACCGAAAAATGACATTCTTAAAACTTAGGACTTTGTGCCCACCCTGTACTTTTCCAGGGTCCCAAATTGTCAGAAGGTTCTTGCTTGAGAAAAGTTTATAAAAAAAGAGTCACGTTTGCCTGAACTTCTGAAATGCGTAGAGAACAATTTTAACAATCAATTTTATATTGCGTACAAAGTTCGGATCACTTTGACAGTGTCAACGAGTGGCAAACTGTCATCTTTTTATTTTTTCGATGTGCTCATCGCACAAGAATTCTATTCATGAGTTGCCAATTTTAGTTTTCTGCATCCATTCGGAGCTGAGAAAAAGAAGGCCCAAAAAGTTTTCAGAAAAAAAAAAAAGTAAAACAACTAAGAACAGCCAAAATTCCAAAAAATCAAACGATCTTATGAAGACCTTTTTGAATGGAACTTTCGTATATTTGCTCTTTCTCTCTTGTTGTGAGAAAGAGCAAAAATAAAAAGTCATTGTTCATGAAAAAAAAACACTGCAACCAAAGTGAAGTGAGCATGTCCATTCCAATCAATGCATTGCACACTTTGTCATAACAAGTCTCATTCAAAAGGCTACATCTCAGGTTCCAATTGGAAAACATCATCAAATTTTCAGGAAAGATGGACAATTGGACGCAGAAATCGTTGGCACAAAGTTCCATTTTGATGCATTTTAGTGGTGGTCTCGCGGAAAAAAAGGTATCATGGAGTGGCCGTAGGGTAAATGGGACCGTGCCCGTGGAGGGCATGCACATAGGGCAGGTAGGTCTAGGACGGCAGCCCTCAGCTGGTTGTGGTCTGGGGCTGTCGGCGTCAGCAGGGGTCCAGGGGGCAATGCCCCTGGCAGGGGTTTGGGGATCGGAGTCCTCCCATGGACTCCGATGGACCTCCCATGGACCGGAGTCCTCCCATGGACCTCGCGGAAAAAAGGTCCTAAAATTGAGTACGGGGAAAGATGGACAAGTTAGATGTAGAAATCGTGGGCACAAAATTCCATTTTTGATGCATTTTAGTGGTGGTATCCCGGAAAAAAGTTCTAAAATTGAGGACGTAAAGTGGAAAAAATAATTTTAAAGTGGGAACAAGCTGAATTGAGTTGTGCAGTTTTCATGCTGCTCGACGTTGTCTAGTCGCAGAATGCTTTCATTGACCAGCTATCAATGGCAAAAAGAACCTGTTAAGAAATGCATTTCTCAGATTTTCTAATGCAACATCTGCAGCCAACATGGCTTGAAAATCAATTCCGACACGACTGTTTAGAAGTGTGGTTATTCAAGCATGCAGGTGAGACTATTCATGGATTTAAGCTTCAAAAAAATGTTAAAAACAAAGAACAAAATTGTCACAATGAGAAAATTGTTAAAAACAAATGGCAAAATTAACACAAAACGGACATGAAAAATGAAGCAAAGAACAACAGACACATTTTAAAGCACAATTCAATGAAAGAGAAGCACCAGCTTAAACTGCAAATTCAAGCAATATCTGCGACTCCACCTAAAATAGGCCAATTCGAGTGGAATCAATTAACCAATTGCAAGATTTCCATGGCCAGTGTTCCAAGTTGACTGGAAAGCAAACGAGCAATGGTTCATAATAACTTGAAGCGAATGTCAGAACAAAAAATGCATCCCTCCGTTTGCTGCGGCAGGGACAACATGCAATTCCCAAGTGCCAGAGGAGAGCATATTTTCTCTGGCAGTTCAAGCCGGAGGAAAGTATAGGCTGGAGGAGTGTAATTTCTGCTGGAGAAAAACACATTCCGGTTGAAAATGTAGTCACTTGAGATGGCGGAAGGTGTAGTATCGGGAATCCCAAATAATCTTTCACCATGGGAGCCCGGAGCTTCCTCCGATAATTTTTTGGCATGAGCAAAGATTGTTGGAAAAAAATTAAAGTTGCGAGTCGAAGCTAACTGGTAAACACTGCAGCACAAGCTGCAAGAGTTTCATGGGAGAACTTCCAAGTTTCACAACACCATTTCTGTCCGGAAAGACAAATGATCAAACTGAATCGACTAAGAGAAATGTTCCACAGCAGAAGACTTCTGGTTTGACAACAGTGAAAGTCAACACTTCCTGACACCAAGATAAAGAAATGCACCCAACCATGGAGTTGCCAAAATTTGGCTTATCTGTCTCAATTTTTGCAAACGAAGACTGTTGTATTGTGAACGACTAGTCGACAAGATGTCAATTTTGTGGGTCAAAATGTCACCACAGCAGCAAAAAATGGATGCAGCCTTAAGAGTCCCTTCTTTCTCTTCGAAAGCTTGAAAAATGTTCACATAACCGTTCACCGCAAATTTGTGCACATAAAACTTTGAAAAATCCGAAAAAATGGCTTTCGTCACTGCATTTTTTACATCAGTTCTTTTTTTTTTTCAAAAATCCGCTGCAACTCATTTTTCTGCTGTCTTGGACAAAATTTTGGCATGTCTGCAGTTGTTCAGATTTTTTGGATTTGACAGGGACAATAAAGGTGGCCAACAACAGCATAACCCTTCGGAGCACCGATCCCGGAGACTCTTCATTTTTGATTTCTTAACATGCAAAAAAACCAAAGCATGACTTTGGGCAACAATCATTAAGTTGGCAATTAATCGATAATAATGACTGGAGGTTGAGTGCAAAAATATAAAAAATACTATTTACAAAGCTGCAATGGACATCATTGTAATCAATTTTTTTTAAGTTAAATACGTTAAAAGAATAGAAATCAGATGCAAGTTGTGCAAAGCCCAAATACAGTCTTTCAGGTACTTGCATTAAAGTTATACAATCGTGAACAATAATAATTGGTGAGAGATTGACGGGGTGTTTCAAAAGAATGGTCTCACGATGCAATCAGCCCTTCAATAACCCCTGAATGAATGGCTACAGTACGGTGTTTTCAACGACTGAACACTGTGAGAAGACCAAAGTTCTTCGATGTGTCCTTTGCAATGACAAAACTTTTTCAAACCACCTTTCTCAGTCCAAACAGGACATGACCACAAATAGGGGCAGTCCGGCCTCTGTCAAAGAGAAATGGTGGCTTTCTACCTGCAGCTGAAAAAAAAGAAATGCCAAGCAAATGCCACCCAAGGTGTTCATCTTCAAAATCAGTAAATGACGGAGGTCTTCTGGCCCATTTCCACAAGCCATCAGAAAGTGAGAATTTGTGAATTTGCTCACGATGTCTGACTGAGCAATTCTTTTGAAACACCCTGTAAGAATTATTTTTCTTCAGACCAAGCATTTTTCAGTCTCGAAACAAGCAGAAGAGAAAAGAAAAAACAGAAAAACCATCTTTGCAAAGTGTACTTATTGCTGCCAGTATCAACACGATGCAAACACTGACGACTGATCACAAGTTGAGACCAAAGTACCTACCAACTGAACACCATCCGACGCAATCTTTTCCTCTTTCTTCCTCTCAAAGCACCTGCTTAAAACCAGGAATCGTTGTTTCTAAGCAATAGTGAAGCTACCACAAACTTGACAAAGGACAACAACCGGAAACGAAGAGTGCTTGGGTGCCCTTCGATAATGCATTTCCCAAAATGGCCGAGATGTTGCACTTGTGGTTTATGTATTTTCCGCATTTCATAACCTTTTGACCTCCCGTCAGCTGCCTGATTTTTGTATGAGAAGACCTTCAATTGTGCATGCTTTTCACAGGGTTCCTACAACTTTCGGAATTTCATTTCCCTGACCTTTGCTGATCCATTTCCTGACTTTCCCTGATCTGTGATGATCCATTTCCCTGACGGACTAAGAAAAAATGTCGCTGTGAAATATTTAAAGCTGCCGCAGGCCATTAGGGGGTCTGGTCTGGGTCAGAGATTCCAGAGTGATGTTCCAATGGACGGGGCCTATGGCAGGGGGTCTGGAGGACGGCTCAAGAAATTTTGAAATTTGAGTGTTCATTTTGGCCTCAAAATTTCGTTTCTCGATCATTTTGAGTCTCACGGGGATCTTCATGATCCCTGATTTTCCGTTCTTTCCACGACCTTCCTGACTGTGGGAACCCTATTTGTGGCTAATAAAAGTTTTGAAAATTTGGTGAAGCCGGGGGGATAATTCATCATTTGCTGCCCCGGGATGGGCAAGGAGCCTTGAGGGGATGCCTGAACTTTCTTGTTTATGGGGTAACCTTCTGCCCCATACCAAACCCTGGAGATTGGCTGCAAAAAAGAAACTGGGCGGATGTGCTGCTTGATACCAACAAAAATAATTATTGGTATGGTTGATCAAATTTTCAAGAAATTACAGCTTCATCTCTGTGTCCCCTCGTCCTTCATCAGTTGCCACATGAGGGAGCCAGATGGTGGTGGCAGACGAGTCCGCAATTCCTGGGACCGGATCAACCATAGAAATGCTGCATGAGAATGGAAAAAAGTGAGGGACAAGCACTTTTTAGCATATATGACTACACCTGGAAGAGGGAGGATGCCCACCATTCTGCACCACCCCTCACTCTCTGCAACCCTCTGCACTTCAAGCTACAAAGTAACTTTGAAAATATTCGGTTTCCTTGCAACAAAACAGCACCACAAGTAAGACCACATTGTGGAATCTTAGAGCAAGCACATTTTGCCATTGTCTCAGTTTATGGGGTATCAGGCCACCACCTCTCACCCCCTCTCCATCACCATGTCCATCCACAAAACAGCTTCTGTTGCCAAACAGGGGTAACAGGAGGGTACCTACACCAACCTGCCCACTAATTTTTGCCACTTTCAAAGATTTTTTAACAGGTAAGGATTAAACCAACACAGCATTCACTTTTCACTTGCTCAGCAACCGATATTGGATGCACCTTCAAAAATGATTCACAGAATCAACTGCACAAAAAGTAAAAAATAAATAAATGTTCAAGACGTGGATCACTGATTAAAATGATGAATGAGAAAATGAAAATGTCTATTCACACGGATGACATTTGACTCGAAGATCTGGAAAGAGAGAGAGAGACATCCTGCTGACTGTTTGCATAGAGAATACTGGTCGGTTCGATCACAAATCCGTCGGCTGTCGGTGTCAAATAGAGCGGTGTCAATTCGGAAGTCAGGTGGTTAAGATTCAAGCAACTGTCACCGATGTCAGTGAATATCCCATTCGCAGTGACCTGAAAAATGATTTCTAGCATTCAGTCAGACTGCAAAAAAGCTCACTGAGAGTCTCAGAAGCAGCTTTAGGCTACCCAGTTCTAAACTTAATGACAATTCAAGTGGATAGGAAATCAAAAGTAAACTACTGTTTTGCTTTCCGGAGAAAGGCTTTTTCCATTTTTTTATTTTTTGCTAGGTAGGTACTTGTTTTTGAATATTCTACTTGTAAAATTTGCCGGTATCCTATTTGGCAGGTGGGTGTAATTTTTTTTCTGAAAAATGGAAATGCACAGATATTTTGGGACAACAGAAAATTTCCTATGAAATGGAAATTTTTTCAGATGATAATCATCATCCATGAAACTGGAATGTTTCAATCAAGTGGACCATTTTCTCTGGACCAACTATTGTGGCGTAACGTTAAGGGGGCTTGAGAACTCAAGAAGGGTTGTCACTGCCATGAGGTGGGAAATTCCTTGAGCGTCATCATAACGGCCAGACTTTTTCAGTGCTACAAAAAACACCCACGTCAGAATGGACAGATTTTTTGCACCAGACTTTTTCAGATCGTCTGTCTAAAACAGATTTGCAGTCGCAACAATGGGCAACAATCAATTCTCCAATGTTCTCTTTTGCACATTGTTGCAAGTGATAATCTATGCTATCAACAACTACTAACATGCAAACTCATGTCGTCCATTTGTAATGGCTCCTCATCTTCTTCCGATTTGACCACCCACTGATTATTCAGTGGGTGGTCCCCTAATCGGAAGGGGGAAAAGGGCCCCAAGTTTGGAATTG
>JASGXE010016987.1:0-11600 GCA_030068105.1 Sinentomon sp. SZTP_YWyxl
TTTACCTAATTATTGTAGGTACTGGGATTTTTTCGTCTCAACTTATTGCACTTGATTTTTGCCGATTTACTGTTTTTTCTTTCCTGTTTTAGAAATGTTGTGTCCCTAGTCTTTTCATTTTCTTTTTGTTGCATGTATAGTTACTAACATTATGTGACACATCTTCCATTCTTAAGGAATGCACCCTTCACTCTGACAGGCTTGAAATATAAGGTCATGCTGACTGCTGCGAGAGGTGAGTTCATAAGCAGTGCTCTTGATTTTACCTCCTGCACCAGTCAGAATTAGTTAAATTCTAATTATATTATTCGAGCTCCTGATTCTTTTCGTCTCCTGCATTCTAACTTTTTTTTCATTTGTTTGTGCTTTATTTTTGTTTGACTAGGGGCTCTGCCCGTCAATGTCACCAGATTATTTGTTCTATTATTTTTCGATTATTTGTCACCAGTTTTGATTCTACAAATAAAAAATAATTATAAATAAGTAACTTATCAAAACATTGGCTAGCAACTTCAACTAATTTATGCTAATCGAGGGGGGTTTTTCGGAAACAATTGCATTCATTTGCGTTGTCCTTCTAGCAATGTCCTCGGTTATAAACAGGACGCCTGGTAAACAGTTAAAAAGACCCAGCAGGCGCACATGGAGGATCATCGCAAATAAATACTTAAACGACCGTTTGGTTAAGAAACTGTATCAGCTTTTGTTATGTTATCTGCAGTTGGGCCGCCATCCCCACTAACTAAGCTGGCTTTGGAGCTCTAATACTTTTACAACATTATTATAGCGCCAGACATTATTCACCCTAGAGTTGCCTTCTTGAAATTCCAGAAAATTACTCGAATGCTCGATATTTCGTATTGTGCACATACCGCCAGAATGCATTTAAAGGCTAACAGATTTGGGGTTGGGAATGATTCCTTTCTCTTGCGGTTGGGAATGATTCCTTCCTTCCCACGGCAAACCAACCCACTGCTTGTTTGCCGCGGGCATTGCGAAGTTATTGCTCTATAGGACATTTTTAAAAAGTCATATAGTTATCTCTAGCTTCAAAGACTTGTCTGAAATTTCTCAACAGAATATTGAAATCATACTTCAATTTTGAAAGCTCCTGAAAGAAGACCAGATGAGAGCTCAAATTATCTGACGCGTCCTGTGGGTTTGTATTCTTGGATAAAAATATTTCATTTTATGGCTTGGGCTTTGGATTATCAACTGAAAGCTGCGTCAACATTTGGGCGCGGTCTGACATGCCCACATCGGTCGCGCTACAGGAGATCTTTCACGCAAGGACCACGCGTGGTGTCATTTCCATAAAATGGCACGACGAATAGATTGAAGCCATACGTTTTTGCGAGAAACTCAATGCCTTGAAATTTAGGGAACTGTAGTCAGCAGAGTTTGTTCGAACGTCATTTTTTCCTCATTGATGCCGGGCAAGTTATTATTCCATCACAAGTGCGATACATCATCTTGTTCAAGCAACCTTGAATCTCACCTTTTTCAAGCAACCTTGAAACATTGATTTTTGTACAAAATATGAATTGGCAAATGGTAAGTCTTAGGGTACAATGCGCAACATTGGGTACAATGCGCAACAATGCACAACAGGTAATGAACATGAGGTGCAATGAACTTTGGAGAAACGTTTAGCGTTGGATTTTGTCTAGCGGTTGACACCAACTGCAGATAGTCAGCTGTTTCGAAATACAAATCATGACTAAAATCATGACTGTTAGAACGACAATCAGTGAAAGTAGTTTGTTAACTGGAATTTTGACGCCAGCAAAAGAGATGGTCATCTGCTAAAATGTTTCGTCATACGTTTGAGCATCACAGGCAAAGCGGCAACTGTATGATGCCGCCTGTGAATGTGTTGTGGTAACCATATACTTTGGAACTGCTCAAACTTTAAAATATTTCCTTATTATGTACTCTTGGTTATTTCAAATAATCTGCCTTTTATATGACTTAATTTTCTCAATTTTCCCTCCTTTTACAAGTTTATTGAAACAGTGCGAGTGGTTCATTTTCGCAATCGTTTCTGTTTGTGAAGCTTTGTTATTGTTGACAAATCATGTTTTAAATTTTCGCTTGTCGAATGATTGATGAAACGGATATTAAAGTTGCTTAACGTTTCTAACTATTACACAAAAACGATTCATTTTTTCAAGTTATTATGTTGCGCGAATTACTGAGTTTTTTGATTACGTATATTGCCCCCCCGCAATGATCACAGTTATGGGGGTTTAAATCATCAAGATATATTAAGGATTTTGGTAATTTAAAGTCCTCGTCGCATCACGGCAACAATCGTACGAATAACATAGATGGATTTCTAAGCATATTTTCTGTGTTACTTTCTTGATTTCTTGATTTCTCTCTCGCTTCTTGTGCCAGTTCTGTGAGATAAAGTGCAACATGAACTTTAGAAACCGCCATGTGTAACAAACAAGACGTGCATGGTGCTAAACATTGGTTGGCAGTTGCCCAGTTGCTGTTCGTACCACGATATATAATTCAACAATGCATCAAAATAGTCAACAGCACACACTCGCAAAACATCTTTCAAAAAAATTGAAATTGCCAAAGTCCACAGCCAGGAAATACAAAAGCAATTATGGCGGTTGATCGCCTGCAGGGCACGTGAAGGCCAATTGCGCAAAGAATTGGGCCAGACTGACCCAATTAAAAGCTATTTTTGATTGAACCAATTGAATAACCCAGTAATTTTCCCATAAACCGATTGACAAACAATTTCGACCTCGCAGTTTTCGATCTGTGTCGGTACAGTGGCGTAGAAATTAATCGCATCACATATGGTGTCGTTTTTGGATTTTCGAGGCCGCTAACCCATCGGTAATGGGTTCCTCTAATTTATTTTGCAAAAACTCTTATTTGTGTGATTTTGGAACCTGACAAATTCATCACAATTCTAACGCCCATCTCTGAAAGATGAAAAACGACAATACCTTGGGGCACAAGTTATTTCTCGCCACTCGCAGAACAGTCTAAATCCAAAAAATAGGCAAAAATCAAAACACACCGACGCCCACAGATGATACATCATGATAATGGCACCGTGAGTAAACATTTCTGACACCGTCTTATTTTGACAGGGCTTCATGCAACTACACACCTTATACGATTGCCGTGATGTATTGCGGTACATGCCATTCGTTCTAAAAGGGGCCAGAGAAATAAACTCCCATACATGAACATGAAATTTTATAAGAGGTGTGTAACACAACAAATTAATTAACCCAATAATACAGTATTTCTTTTCACGGCGATTCCGTTTTGAAAATGACCCCGATTATAAACCTTCGACTCTCAATTAGGTTATTTTCTACATTCTCATTACCACGCAATTGCTCTATAGCATTTGTCTGAACGTCGCAGTTATACTCAGATATTCAAAAATACCAGGGCCATAGGAGATTTTTGTCAGACTTTTGAAGCACGGGGCAATGTTATTCCCCATTCTAGTAAGCGTTGTTAAATGGATTCCTTCATGTAATGTATTTTGCGGCGCATGAGAATTGGGGATTACATTGCCCCGTGCTTTAAAAGTCTGAAAAAAATGCCTATGGCCCGGGTATTCGGAATGGCTCCGTATTTCAAAATTACGCGAAAGGCTCTTTTCTCCTGACGGCCGTTGATTCGCTGAAAACTATGGGATTGACTCTTGCCAACTTCTGGGAAACATTTTGTCCGCCAAAAGGTCTGAATGAGCGACGGACTACCCTAGCACAGATTGGTAAGTTGCCAAACTACGGCCCCGGTAAAGAAGTTCACACCGATGGAGCACTTTTCTCGACAAGTTTTGATTGATTTCTTTCCCAATCAATTGTTGTCATTGCGGATGCGCCTCGTTCTCAGTGCGTTTCGTTTCGCCATAAACAATGCGCAAATGATGCGCCAGCCGAGAAACAATTTCATTTTCAGTTCGTGGAAGCGTGATTATCTCTGATCAAATCAAATTCTATTTAGGTTAGGTTATAGGTTAGGTCAATATTTAACCAAGATAAGGTTTTCCTGTCACATTTGATAAGGGGTGCAACCGCTGACAGCGGATACACCACTAGGTTTTCAGGTTCACACATGTATTTTCACAACATGTATTTTACAGCATAGTACAGCCATGTATTCACTATTGATTACACGATGCGAATGCAAGTGTCAGTTTTAGGATGGTGGGCAAAATGACATTGTTGAGTTCCAGCGTATTTAAGAATTGCCTTATTAATTTGGGCATATCCAGATTTTGCGCGACACGCAAAAGCGAAAAATAAAGCTCATCTAACCAAACCTCTTTTTACCTTTTTGAGGGGTGTTGTCAGAACTTTAACACGTGATTATTTGTATTTGTATTTGTATTGAAATTTGCGATTTAAAGGCACACATGACACACAAGCACGAGAAAAACAGTCAAGGATTCCAAAAAACATGACCAGAACAACATAATGGATCATTAATGAGAAATAGAAGAGAAACAAAGTTAAAAGAAAAAAACAACGACAATTTTAGTCAAAATGGGGAGAGTTTGAAAAAAGTGTTCAACTCAAGTTTAACGCAAGGAGAGGTCGAGTTTTTAATCAAGTTAGAGTCCTTGGGGAGAGAATTCTATTCCCGAAGGGTTTTAGGGAAAAAAGAATGAAAGTGTGTGTTTAATTTTATAGTGGGAACCAAAAACTTGTTGGTGTGGGTGCGGCGGCTATTGAACTGGCTTGCTCGAATTTCATCTGGAAGAGGGATTAGCAGGGAACCCCTGAGGATTTTCTTCAAAGTGTTAAGGCGTCTCTCCGACCTTCTACGAAACAGAGGTGAGAGGCCGAGCTCACAAAGCACAGCCGTCCATTAGATGGAAAATTGCCCAAATCGGTAGGCATTTTTTAAAAGGGCTTCCAGGCGTGGTGGGCCAAATGACGGCTAGAATATTATTTCTCCACCAAAAAAAACTTTTAGCATACATTTCATCGTTAAAAAGGGCATCTTCACCAAATGAAGGAAGAGAGAAAAAAGCCTGCTTTGAAGTTTTGTACTAATCAAGTTGAGATCTGCTGTATCGGATGAAATTTCAGTCACTGTTTAGTTGATATAATTGAATCTCATGAAATCATGTGAGAAACAGAAACGCGCCATTAATTTTGATGAAAATGAATGAGTACTTTAAAATCTTCTAGATTAAGTTTTCATCCCGGAATTTGATTTCCTCTGCGAAAGAATCAAGTGCCAATGCCGGAATCCGGCGCCAAGAAGTGGGAATACCGACGGAATTCAATTAGACGTACCGAGTACTCGGATAGAGCAATGAGAGAACCAAGAATCTAACATCATGTGCACAGCATGTGACATTCGATGACTGGAGACCTTTTGAATTTCGTTTTAATGCCTTCTGCATTTTGGCTAATCCAATACCATTTGACAATTCTGATTTCCGGATTTCTTCTTAAAATTATGACCTTCATGAAATTATGAATGGTTAAACTACAAACTAAGACAACATTGAGCTTAGAGGTGTTGTCCTCATTTTACCTACTTTTTATTTATTTAATTTGAATTCCACACTTTTAGGTAGTAAATATAATGTATTGACCCCGCAAAAAAATCGAGAGAAAAATGCGTTTAGTTGTGCCGGAATTGACTCCGCTGCTGCAATCACTTGCTGTTTCTTTGTGGTGTTTTGGAAGCCAACAAGTTTCTGCATGTGACATCTGACGCGAAATCGTAATTGCATCAATCGAAGCACCGATTCCTGGCACGAAAAGCAAGGCTGATTTTCTCTTGTTTTTTGCCGGGTACCATACACAGAAAAATGAAACATTGAAAATGTCAAAAATGAAAATGAAACAATCAAATATAATCATAGAGATATAATCATAGGGATTAAACTCAACATAAAAGAATTCAAAGGCAAATATATTGTGAAGTGTAGAGCATAAGAAATTTCATTGCCCACAAAAATCAAATAATCATTAGTTTGGATGGAAGTTGATGGCCCGTGCACATTTTGAAGGAATTCCTCCGTTCCGTTCATCGTTCACCACTCAACACAACCGATGCTTTCTCTCTGCTATCGACAAAGCTAAAACTCGTGAAATGGATGATGCAAGAAACAAAATGAGTATTTTCAAAATTGCCCTGACAGGTTAAAACTCTCTGTAGATTGTTCCAGTTCATCGCGATACTTGAAAAAAAGAGTAAAAAACAATTTAAATTTTGTCACTGGATAATCAAGCACAAACATGTGTTTGTTTCGCCTTGACTCAGCAAGAATGATTGCGAACGTTTTGAATGTCTAAGTGTCATATTCCTACAAACACTTTTTAAGAAAGAAAGCCGTCTAATCCTCCTACGATCTGTTGTGAAGTTAAACCGGGCCTTGATGCATTGGTGCGTCTTCAGTTGACGAGAGAAGTCGTTTGTCATGAAACGAAATGCAAGTGTCTGGAATTTCTCATGATTTTAGATTTGGGTGTACCACCGTAACATGTATACTCAAGTATTGGGAGTACAGTTGCCAAGTAAGCTTTAAGCCTCTCATGATGTAGGGAATGTTTGAGGTTCCGCATCTCTACCCCATGATTTCCTAGCCTTAGAATAACATAGTTTACATATAGTTGATTCCAACTCATTATCTAACTCTGGAGATACGGTAGCAACCAGATACTTTAAATGATCACATTCAAGAATTTTGATTGAAGTAATTTCAGACAGAGTGGATCGGTCCCTTCTTTTTATCCATGAGGTCGCTTTACCAGGAAGAATTTGACAACGGCATATATGTCTTCACGTTTATGGACATTTTTCATTTGACACACCAGCCATTGATGGTAGAAAGGTCTTTTTTCAGAGAAAGTATAATTCTCGATTTCCTGCATTTTGAGAGCAATAAACATAAAATGTTCCGAAAGAGTTGGGGTCCATTTGTTATCATGTGTCTTGTTAGGGAATCCATACCAGTGCCGCATTTGATTTTTCCAAATTGCTTTTCTGCGAAAAAACATAATGTTTAGAAAGTGTTCCCAGCATACTTGATTGTGTATTAAATATCTTAACCCTTTCATTACAGTATTACCCTGAGATGCTCCTATGTTGATGATTGACAAATTTAACTGTAAAGTTAAGCATTGCTGCCTTCATCTTTTGTTCCTATGATTTTGTGGATGCATCAAATATTTATAATTTGTGATAATAAGGTGATTTCGAAAAGCCGATATCTGTTCGACCGGAGTTGATTCATTGCATTCGGAATCTGCCTGTCTTGTGTTATGGTTTGTTTTTGTTTTTGGATAGCTCCTTCTCGTGATTATAGCGAGCTTTATTTTGGGATACGTATATTCTTAACTGAAAATTTCGACTTTTGCACGACGGAAGAAGTTAATCTTGCAGGCGATGCTCGCGTGGAGTGTTTATTGCGGAATTTTGGAGGTTGAGGTCACAGTTTCCACTGTTGGCGCAAAACACAATATGTCAATAATTAATACAAATGGCATTGCAAGATAAAACGTTTAATTGTATACATAGTTTAAACCAGCAAAACGCTGACAGACAAATCCGCAACGATCAGAACTTTTAGGTGTACTCCAACCTTTGCGCACATTAACCAATTGCTCAATCGCTCTAGCCAACAACGATTCGGTTTTTAATCGTATGCGAGGCAAGTGCATTTTGTATGTGGGAGAAATTACGCCACCCAAAGTTTTCACTAGGAAAGCTACAAATTCGGCTAATTTCTGCTGTATTCTTGGCCTCTATGGCGGGATATTTTCGTATCACGCTGACAATCTTCAGTCAACGATGAATTTCTCTAGAGTTTTTCTATTATTGTGTTCAAGTGCAAAAAATAGATTTTGTTCGGAACTTGACAGAAAAGATTTGCAGACAATACAGACAGGAACAAATTGGTACACGAATAATACACAAAACACCTGAATATTTGAACGCCATGTGAGAGTGGTTTGGTCTTTGTGGGCCGACGACGTACTCGTATATAACACAGTATACGTGCTCTACTGCAGAGTAATGAAGAGTTATTTCTCTGGAATCTGCCATCGAGAAACAACTCTATTGGAGTAATCCTTACTCGTAATGCCATATGCCGCTGCAAGCCATTGCTGGAGGCTCTTGAGTCAAAATCCATGTGAAGCAAAATTCATAGCACAATTGTTGTGGACGCCGATGCTCAGATTCGAGTGAAAGAGATTAATATGCACACGATGGATTGAGTTGTGAAGCGGAGGCTGTTTGCGAAGAGTGCATTATTTTTTTTTTTTTTGCTTTTTTGTTTCTTATTTGTATAGAGAGACTCTGTGCCGTCGTATTCAAGAGGGTGTTCGTGATTATCGTGTATGAAACAGTGAAAAATGCTGTTAAAATTTCGGAATAATTGTGCTCGAGTTCTGAAATAAAAAATCATTCTCAGTCATTTACGTCGCCTATTTCGTTTCATTTGATCTTGGCCTATTTCGTTTCATTTGATCTTGGCCTATTTCGTTTCATTTGATCTTGGCCTATTTCGTTTCATTTGATCTTGGCCTATTTCGTTTCATTTGATCTTGGCCTATTTCGTTTCATTTGATCTTGGCCTATTTCGTTTCATTTGATCTTGGCCTATTTCGTTTCATTTGATCTTGGCCTATTTCGTTTCATTTGATCTTGGAAACAAAAACATGTTTCCGTGGTTTTACTTTTGGATTGATTGTGGTTTGTCTCGTGAAGAACACCTCTCTGATATGTTGCGTTCGACGAGCTAGGAATAACGTGTGAGTGGATACGAGGCGTGAATATCTTTCAGGAAGTCGCACACGTTATGTGGGTCAAGATTTAGCGGGCATTCTTGTAGAGGATGACAGCCATTGGTATTATTGCCCTGATCCCAGGGTAATATGTCTCGTATTTAGATCAGTGGAATTATATATCTTATGCAGAACCATGACAGGTGATTTTTTGCGCATTCCGCATTCTCAGCACCGAGCCATCCATTAACTGGTCAAAACTCAAAAGATGTTCGTTTTGACCTCGTAGCAACGCCCCACATCACCATCCTCTGAAAAAACCACAATGCATATCCGATGACTGCTTCTGGACAGACTTCACGATGTGCTACGTGTAACCACGGCAGCTGCTCCACCTTCACAACCACTGCAATGAAAAACCACACCTTGTGACTGTCTTTGGGGATTGTCGTGATAGTAGAGCAGCTGAAGTTGTAGTGGGCGAAACGAAATAATGCGTTTTATCCAGATAGGTGCGGTTGCTCATTGTCGAGTCGAGGTTTGTGCCCAAAACCACCCCATCCAGTTTTGCTATAAGGGTGCATAAGTTCAATTGTGTGAATCTGCAAAACTGCGTTGCTCAAGATCAGGCAGAGATGCAGAGGCACCCATCCTCACTGATGCGCCATGGTGGATCAACGAATTTATTCATGCGAACTTTTGAGTTTTGACCCACGTTACGTGAATTGCCCTCTAAATATAGCAAGTATCTTTACATAGAATTCTGACGTGGTGTCTCAGTTTGCTGGGAGTTGGCACCTTCAAGTTGATATCACAAAATTCTGTCAAACACGAATAAATCGCAAAATACTGACAAAGAAAGTACCTAAGATTTTTAAAATTTCATTTTCGACTCCATGTCAGACGTTTGCCTCCAGTTATGCCACGACTTCTGGACGAAAAAGACAACTTTGTTGAGAGTCCTCGAATAGACTCGCCCACAAATTTTCGCTAAAGTTCGCACTGTGTGGATAAACCTCAATGTGATTGATTTCATTCGAGGTTCGCCATAATTCTTCGAACTTCGGGGACATTGTAAAGATCAGGCGAAGGTAGCGGTGTTTGTTAAATTCAACAGGGGATTGCTGCTTTTTCACATGTTACCCCAAGCTCGTGGGTTTTGGGAGCCGTGACATCAGCACTTTTAAATCGGCCCAACGAAAGAAGACGTGGCGCGAAAACAAGAATATGCAGCGGGTGGTGAATTAAATTGAATTGAATTGAATCTGTATTTTAGGAGTTTCCTCCTATCAATATATACAACACAAGATGGAAAGTGTTCGGCAGTAAAGCATCAGTTAATTCAGTAAAACAATCAGACAATCATAAATGGAATAACCCAATTGCGAGCCATGTGTCCTTGGTGTGGTCGACGCTGAGCGAATCAAACAACAAAGAATAATTGATCACTTGCTCAGCTTGGCGACGACTTTCCATTCTTGGTTTTAAAGGCGACGTCGGAGGCATCACTCCTCGAGCGGCAGCAGTTGGCATTGCTTCGGACTTATATTCTTTTTTCACTGGTATTAGGTATGTGTTCGATTCTTTTGGTCTCATTTAGCTAGCAGGCGAGCGTGATAGCCACTCTCCCAAGCGGCAATCTTATTCGTAAAACGCCTGACTTCATTTTACTGATATATTTTCGGCTCTCTGATCGATGAAAATCCTTTCGATCGTCGTTTTCACACAAGATTGGAACTCTATTGACGGACATTTTCTTTGAATTTTCCGGCCAACTTTGACAAAAACTTCCGCGCCATCAAAAAAGTCGGTGGGAGTCAAGAACAAAAATGCAAATAGTGTACATATAGACATTAAAAATACCCGGGCCATAGGAGATTTTTCTCAGACTTTTGAAGCACGGGGCAATGTTATTCCCCATCTAGTAATCGCTGTTAAATGCATTCCTTTATGAGTGTGTTTTGCGGCGCATGCAAAATGGGGAATTACATTGCCCCGTGCTTCAAAAGACTGAAAAAATCGCCTATGGCCCGGGTATTCAGAATGGCTCCGTATGTCAATTCTGCACATTTGAAAGGTGGGATATAAAATGTGCGATGCCTGCTTTGATTTTCGCGCAGCGTCATCTTTTGTAGGACCGACTGTTAGTGGCACCATAGTTTCAATACGAATGAAATTCATGTGATCGAAGTATTCTGATGGGAATCGCATATTCAATAAGGCAATGAAGTCAGTGAGAACTATAACAAGACAATAAATCAGTGTCTTTCTTCGACGTCAAGGCAACCGGACAGAAACGATGCGGTCAACGTACTACTTCCGCACTTTTCCTTATATTTCGGAAACCAAGTATCCATCGAGTCGCCAGTCTTTTTTGATAGTTCAGTAAAAAAAGTAAAAAAAAAAGTAAAAAAGTAAAAAAAGTAAAAAAAGTAAAAAAAAAAACATTTTTTAAAAAGGTACTTTTCTCAAAACCAGAAAACCCTTCACAATATAAGTTTCTAATCCATGGCAATTTTCCTGATTATAGTCAGTCACAATCTAGACCATTTCCTGCAATTATTCGATGCTTTTCTGCAAGAGTTTCTCTGTTCCAATCTTTCTGCGAAAGTTGCCAATGACCAATATAAATCAACGGCTCCAGAACATACTGAATTGAGACCCAGTTTGGCTT
Source organism: Sinentomon sp. SZTP_YWyxl (assembly GCA_030068105.1). Taxonomy (NCBI): domain Eukaryota; kingdom Metazoa; phylum Arthropoda; class Protura; order Sinentomata; family Sinentomidae; genus Sinentomon; species Sinentomon sp. SZTP_YWyxl. The sequence goes on from JASGXE010016987.1 coordinate 11,416, forward strand.
TCCGAAATTTTGGCTCACTTTGGATCTACGCAGGTGATCTACCAAATGAATACTTCGAAGATTCTGGAGAATGATTTACCTCCTAAAACTCCTCGCAGTGGCGGTGACACCGCCACGTGCCAAGAGTCCACTTTTGCTCTTTCTCCCAAAACCCACGGAAATAAAACCCACCGTTTGTTGTTCCC
>JASGXE010016988.1:0-10172 GCA_030068105.1 Sinentomon sp. SZTP_YWyxl
TCCTTCTGCGAGAAATGAAGCGCGAGAATCATATCGCACTTGTGCCAGAGAGTTCTTTCGTGCTTCAGGAGTCATGTGGAGTCACAATCTGGGAATCAGACTTATGCACATGGACCGCATGTCTTACTGAGATCTGTCCCCCCACCCCAAAACCCCAAACCCCCAAACCCAACACACCTCAGAAGAACAACCTCTCAAGCCATTATTCCGCACGAACAAAAAGTCAAGATACGTTAAATTACTCCAGGTAGACACACTGTGGTGCATTATTACTTTGTGCCAGGTTTTCTTCATTCCTCCCACAGCCGACCACAACAGCAATCTCAAGATGAAATTATTTCTTTGCAACGGGCAACGAGAAGACAGGAGATAAATTTTTTGCTGAAATCCGAGAGCAGCACGCATCATCAGGACGAGAGCAAAAAACGGGAGAGCACGTATCGAAACGGCGCCAGCCATGCCCTGAGCAACAAAGGGGGTTCCGCCGGGCAGCATAATGGGGCCAACACGCGCAACAATTTTGAAAAAAAAGGAAATAAATGTGGGGACTGAGAGGTGGTTGACAGTGGAATTCTTGCGAAAAATTCAAAAATGTGCGTAGAATTGAGTTCATGGCATGAGACTCATGGCAGTGATTGGCTAATTTTGGTATTTTTGTGACGAAACACCCGTGGAGCGTGCGCCCAGGGATCACCATCTGTCAAAAGACACGAGCAGAAAATTTCTGTGGTCAGATTTTTCGGAAAACATGGAGGCCCGAAATTCACGGAGGTTGATATTCGATTGCTGAAATTGCTGCATGTACAACATCACCATTTTCATTTCATTACAACGTCATTTTGTGAAACGAGTTTCTGTGAAACGGGCTTCTGTGAAACGGGCGAAAAGCAAGCCCGGGAAAACCGATTTCGATTTCGACACGGAACTGGATTTGCGTCCAAATTCCATGAGAAACGACGACGAGACAAATGGAAAAACCGTATCAAATCCAATCAGCGGTCGAAGTCTGATTCAGGTGAGCACTGAGCACATGCGGAATCCTCCCCCCCCCCCCCCAAAGTAAAAATGACCGTCCCCCACCAAAAAGCAACAAAGCGTGTGGGCATATCCCCTTTTATTGGTACTCACGCCTCCCCCCGCCAAAGCTCCACAAACAATTTGATCAACAATCAAGCCCACCAAGCCCCACCCAACCCCCACAAAATCCCAACAATGAGGCAGCGAGGAAAGACTGTAAAAAGGGCGGGAAAACAAAATGGGAATTTTAATAAAATGATGCAGCAGGGGGTCCATTACAGGGGAGGGGGCCGAAAGTAATTCCAGCGTGACCAAGCAGAGCTCGTTCGGCACAAAAACGATTCAGCTGGTCACGTCTACTTTGGAAACAAAGTCAATTCCGGAGAGGAATCGCGTCAAACACTTTCAAATCTGAGTTTTTGACAAAGAAAAGAAGCTTCCGCCACGGCAGCTCAGTTTCTTCATCAAAATGTATCCAGTCCATTCCAAACTTGATATTTTGCTGGATTTCTGGTGTAAACACCGTCCAAGCAGGGCTGTCCAACTCCGGCTCGATCTTCTGAAGTCATCCGAACGATTTGATTTTGTTTCTGTCCCCAACCCCAAATTTCGGCACCGGGGCGTGAATATCGCGGAACAGCAGCAACATTTGGTGAAACCAACTCTCGGGACGTACGTGATTTTCCTTTTGCCATACCTTTTTCTCGGCAAAAGCAAACCAAGCCTAACCAAGCTGTCAACCGATTGGTTGGCATTGGTGTCCGCCTGTTGCTTGTTGCCAACCCACTTCTTCACACCCGCCTCCAAGGGCCAGAAAGCATCCCCGAAGTTCAGTTCAACTAAAAACCGAAATATTTTTCATCCGGTTGCAGTTCGGAACACCTGCCGACATCTGAAAAAGGCTGAACTGGACGAGTTTTCAAACACGCTCAAGTGCCAAAATAGGATAGAAAGATGAGGACGATGCAGGCAGGGTCAGGTTAGGTTGGGGAAGGTCAGGTTAGGTGAGGATTTGTTGGCTTTTATAGCTGGCCTATATCAGAGAGCAATGGTGTTCAATTCAATGTTTTCAGTTCGTTCAGTTCAATGTCGGCAGGTATTCCGAACTGTTACCTTCCATCCACACTCCATGGTGATTTTTCAGTCTGTCTTCAACAATGACATGAACGCTTGATCTGGCTTGACTGCTGAGGACTTGAGGCAATGACAAGACAAGATTGCCATGGCATGCCGCATGTGCTTGTTGAAGAGAACCGGCCCGCGGGTCATTCAGCAAACCAAGGACCAAGATTCGGTAAGGCCTAACAATTTATTTTCTTTTTGAAAACCTTTACAGCGAGCTGATGAGCATCTTGCGATTTGCTGATGTAATGATGAGATGGCAGTTCGTTCAGCAGGGATACTTGAAGGCAAGGTGCTCCAAGATTAAGAGAAAAGTAATCAGGGAAAAGCCTGCAAACTATTGAGACTATTCGCTGCTTCACTTGCTTCACTTGCTTCACCCTGTGAGCGCACTTCATGTGTCCCTTGAGCTCAACGCCACCGTCCAGATATGGGAAAACGTCAAATCATTCCGACAGGCCATGGCCGCCAAGGTCCAGACAAAAGCGTCCTCGATTAGGGCCAAAAGAAACAAAGAATGTCGAAATCTCGCGACGGGAAGATCACAAAACCCTCGCCAGGGATTTCCGAGGAGTTTGCAAAAGAGTCTGCCCTCACGCCAGTGCGACGGCCGACCTGGAGATCACTGCGGCCAACTGTCAGTCAGCGCCTGATCGCAAACCAGGGATTGCCAGGGTGCTGGTGGGCAGAAATTTGCAGTCTCATCCTGACACAATCGCGCTTGATTTTCTGGGCGATGCCCAAATGGTGCAAATTTAATGATGCCTCGATTGTCTGCATGTCTGATGGAGGTGGTTGTGGTTCCGAGAAATTAAGGTGGCCGCAAAGAAGCAAGGTTGAACCAGGACGAATGGAGCAAGAATGGAGTTTCCTTAAATGGAGCTTCCTTAAAGCGTTAACCAAAGGTTGAACCACAGTTTGAAGAGATGTCATCTCTTCAAACTGTTGTTGAACATTGTAATCAGAACTTATTTGTGGATGCGCCAACTTTGGGGACATTTTCCGAGCCTTCCAAGCGGACATCAAGCCGTTGGTTGCCGACAAAACCAATCAGCAGGTCAGGTTTGGTTGGCGTTAAAAAGTTTATGCACGTCCCGAAAGTTGGTTACACAAATCAATGCATCTGCTGACTGAAACGTTTTACCCAAACTTTGGATCTTTGGATCAGTCACAACGGCCGGTAACAGTTCGGAACACCTGCCGACATTGAACTGAATGAGTCACCATTGCTCTGTGATATACTTAAAGCTAACTACACCTAACCTCACCTGACCTGACCTAACCTTACCTAACCTAACCTAACCAGGGTTGAGCATAGGGGGGGTAGGGGGGGTTACCCCTCCCCCTGGCCTTCGGCCGAGGTTACCCCCCCCCCAGCCTTTTTCCGACGGTACCCTTGGCCGAAGGCCAAGGGTACCGTCGGAAAAAGGTGGGAAAAGAGTCCTGGTGTGTGTGCAGGGCACACACCAGGACTTCAATAGGAGCAACATTGTTTCTTTGTACTTTCTGTTTTGATTCCCCTGCCGGAAAAAGGCTAGGGGGGGTAACCTCTGCCTTTGGCCGAGGTTACCCCCCCCCACCCCCACCCTAGAATGTTGCTGTCAAAGTCCTTCCTGGTGTGTGCCCTGAACACACCAGGAAGGATTTCAATAGCAACATTCTGTTTCTTTTGTACCTACTTCCTTTTTGATTCCTCTGCCGCAAAAAGGCCAGGGGGGGGGTAACCTCGGCCTTTGGCTCAGGTTACCCCCTATCCTTTTTCCAAGGGTACCTTTGGCCAAAGTCCTCGTGTGTCCTGCACACACCAGGAAGGACTACAATAGCAACATTCTGTTTCTTTTGTAATTCCTGTTTTGATTCCCCTGCTGGAAAAAGGCTAGGGGGGGGGTAACCTCGACCTTCGGCCGATGTTACCCCCTAGCCTTTTTCCGAGGGGACCCTTGCACACCCCAGGACTTCAATAACTACATTCTGTTTCTTTTGTACTTTCTGTTTTGATTTACAGAAAATGGTAAAATGAAAAAAAACTCATCCAGAAAGTCGTGTCTGACACGTATTTCCTTGCTCCATCTATTGCGACTGCAAACCCTCCAGGATAAGGAAAAAAGGACCTGAAATGTCGTAAAATGGCATCTGAGGAACCCTAATTTTTCAAAAAAGCTTCAGCTTTTGGGGGACGCTGTCCCCCAAACCCCCTGCCGGGGGCGCTGCCCCCTGGACCCCGCTGGGGGGCACAGCCCCCCCCCCCCCATGCTGGGGGCTGCCGCCCCCCAGACCCCCTGCATTTTCGGTGCCTCCCCCCCCCTCGTAGACCTCTTTACCCCCCCCTCTAAGGTACCCTACCTTGCCCATCCCTGAACCTAACCTTCCTAACACACCTATCCTGACCTATTCTATCCTCCTTACCTCGTCCTCATCTTCCTATTTTATTTTGGCTGCTTGAGTTGTGTGAAAACTCGTCCAGTTCAGCTTTTTTCAGATGTCGGAATCGGCCATCTTCTGTGAGGTCATTTTCTGTCGGAATACCCAAGGCTTCATTATGGGCATTTATCCAATATCAGGATTGGATTTGAACGCCACAAGGTGAAGGTGATACGGTACGGACACCGAAAAGGGTCTGTGAAGCTTCAGTTCCTCTAATAGTGGCCTCAAAATAAGTTGACAAAACAAGTAAAGTTGTATCTTTCTGAAATCCGGAGGATCTAGCCTGTGTTGTCTCCTTCATATGTCCCTTCATATCTCCTTCATATCTCCTTCATATGAAAGATGAAAGCATTGCGTTCGTGATCACCTCCCTCCGCCCGACCATTCGTCATTTTTTGGTTTGTTTTCGTTCGGCCAACAACACACACATTTCGACAGATCAACTCGAAGCGCAGTCGAAACAGCCTTTCCTTTGTGGTGAACTTGCCGCCCCTCACCTTCCAACAATGCTTGGTCAGTCACTGCGTCCGATTGAGCCGAATTTGAAAAAATCGGAGCAGTTGTGTTGACCTTGGCGACAGAAGGAAAGGACAAACGCCGGATTTTGTCTTGGTCTGAAACAAGTCTTTTTTTCTCTGTCCTCTCCTGTCCCTCCCGCCTGCTGCGTTCCGGTGTTTTTGAAGGGAAAAGGCAAAAGGGACAGGGAAAATTGAACCGTCGTCAAAGCCTTTGAGTTGGTCTTGCCGCCCCTCACTCCGCAACAATGCCGTGTGTCTGATCGCTTCTGGCCGAATTCAAAACCGATCATTGCTCTCGAGTTCCTTCTCTGAAAAACAGGATGGGATTGACCTTGGCGACAGAATGAAGGACAAAGACGCCGGATTTTGGTCTGAAACAACCAAAACTGCATTTCGAAAGAATCAAAACAAACCCAAAGGAGTAAAGGGCACCTCGCACGGTTAGAAAGCTGGGTCCACACGACGCAAAATTCACGCGCGAGTCCATTTGCGCTCAAAACAAAAGTGTCTTTTTCAGCATGAAGCGACGAAAGAGAATGCCATCGCCACGCCACTTCTGAAAACCCCATCCTCCATGCCGACTTCCTCTCCATTCACAGGATGAGTTTCGTGCGACCATGCTCCCGCGTTTCGGTGTCTATTGACACTTCAGATGCATCCCACGCATCTGACGCATCCGATCCGACGCTTCCAATGCGTCCGAAGCGGCCAATCGTCTGCCCAAACTGGCATCGGAAGAATCTGCGGGGAACTTCGGAGGAATCAGAAACATCGGTTGCATCCGAAAGAAGCAAAGAATGCATCCGAAGCATTGGGTGGGGCAGGCACATTTCGGAGGTGGCGACAATTCGGGGGTCGCTACCCCCGAAATGTAAAAACGTATGAATATCTGACAACCCCCGGGGGTTGTTCGGTTATCAGATATTCATGCGTTTTTACCTCAAAGCAAAGAAGACCGTTTTAAGCAGATTTGCCCTCCCCCTCATTTGTATTTGTCGTGCATGGAGTCCTTTCATTCTCAAACTCAATGAAAAAAATAATGAATCATCGAAAAAGAAACGCTTGGCTCCGATTGTGCCATCTCCAACTTTCATCGTTCTCGCAGGTCATCCCTCACCCTGTCCTCTCGCGGCCGTGTACAATGGCGAGAAAATTAATTGCACCATTGTCCGGATTTTCGCGGGAAAGATCTGGAGCCCATCGAATCGACAGTTGTGTTGCTGTCATTGATTTGACGAAAAACCCAGCCAGACCAGATTCCCAACCTTTTCAGTCCCACTGCCAACGGCGGCATGAACCCATCCAGTCCATTTGGGGTAACAGTTCCAAAGACCTGTCTACATGTGGATTCGGCAATTTCGCGGACGTGTGCTATTCCTTATTCGCAATTAAAGCTAACCGAATCTCACCTAACCTATTCGCACAGTGCCAAAGAAGATTGGGTTATGGATGTTGGGCTGGGTTAGCAAAGGGCGGGGACAGGTTAGGTCAGGTTTGATTAGATTTAATTGCAAATGAAGAATAGCACACGTCCGCGAAATTGCCGAATCCACATGCAGACAGGTCTTTGGAACGGTTACTTTTACTTCTTCGGCTTTCTTCATAAAGGTTTGTTATCTGCACGTGCAAAAACGGACAACCACACGGCTAAAAAGACCGACGCACAGCCAGAAAAGACCAATGCACACCACGCAGTCAAAAAATGGTTAAACTTCCATATCCCTGACTACCACCACACCCACACCACACCCGCAACACCCGCCACACCCTCTTACGCCACACCCGCACCACCCGCAACACCCACCACACCCCTGCAGGGATGGGCAAAGTGGATTTTTGTTCTCTTTCTTTTCCTTCTTTTATCTATCCTAACCTAATCTAACCTAACCAAACCCACCTAACCTACCCTCAAAGGGTTAGGTTAGGTAAGGTTAGGTTAGGTTTTGGTTAGGTGAGGTTAGGTTTGGTTAGAATAGGTCAAGTTGGATTATGTTTTGTGTCAAAACATAATCCAACAAATAAAAAACAATGTCAAACACAAAGAAAAATAAAAAACAACAAACAAGAAAGAATAGAAAGCGCACGAAAATCCACTTTGCCCATCCCTGCAGCAGTGGCGTGCGGTCAGGGCAGGCAAGGCAGGCACTGCCTGCCCAAGAAAAATTTCATGTATCGTGCATTTTTTCATTTTTTGCAAACATTTGCAACGGGGCCATCAAAATCCACAAAAATGTGGACTGAGCCATCTCCGAGAAAGGCACACTTTGATTTGCCTGCTGACTGTGTCTGGAACGACGCCTCAACTGGGAACCCCTTCTTTCCCGATCCCAACAACCACAGAGGTTACCCTACCCACCCTCTTTCTCGCTGGTCTTCAGACGCAAGCGAATCCACTGCTCCGTTGGCGCATGAATTCAGAAGAGGCAAAGAATGGTTCTGCCTGCTTTGGGGGATCTGTGGGGATGCGATGGAGTCGATGCGGTTGCAGTTCGGAATACCTGCCGACATCTGAAAAAAGCTGAACTGGACGAGTTTTCAGACACGCTCAAACAGCCAAAATGGGATGGGAAGATGAGGACGAGGAGGGAGGATAGGATAGGTTAGGATAAGTGTGTCAGGACAGGTTAGGTTAGGTTAGGTCAGGTTAGGTTAGGTTTAGTTTGCTTTCAGTATATCACAGAGCAATGGTGATAACTCGTTCAGTTCAATGTCGGCAGGTATTCCGAACCGTTACCGTCGATGCCGCTCCATCCCGTCAGGTGAAATCACCCACTGCAAGTGGAGCAGTTCTTCTTGCAGAGTAGGCACTTTGAAATCTGCCTCCAGCTACATCTCTGCGGAGAGCAAGCGTGAAGATTCCTGTTGTTCCATTGTCTCCCGCTGATCACAGCCCTCCGCTGTGATGACATCGCAGGCCAGCCTGTGATGAATGCAAACCTCGCTTCGCCAAAGGCATGCTGTCTGCAGCAATTTTTGAATGTCAAGTGCGGCCAAATGATGATTTTGCGGGAATGGGAAACAGAAAAAGGAAATGTTGGATTTGGTGTGTGAAAACAGAAAACATCAGATTCTGGTGTGTGGGCAAAAATTTGTGAAATGTGGTCCCAATTGAATAAGCTTTTGAAGTCGGTGCCACAATTTGTGAAACCAATGAATTTCAATGAACTTGGGTTTTTGATGAAGACACCAAAACGTTTGTCACTAAAAATATCGATTTTTCAGACTTGATTTGGAATGGATATTTCGCAAATGCAAATGTTCAACGAAATGGAAATGCAACATTGAACATGGAGATGCCGCCAGGCCTGTGCGAACGGGGGTGGGGGCATGGGGACACTGCTCACCAATTAAACTTTCTGCAACCCATCTGGGCTTTGCCTGTTGTGAAAGATTCTTTTGAAATTGCCGAAATAATTTTTTCCTTTCACCTCAGTTACGAACCACCTCACTGAAATATGTCGTCCACACCTTTGCTGCAATTCAACTGGATGCATACAGATGTAAAAATGCTCAGTTTTTCAAAAACTTGAGCATTCTGGGCACCATTTGAGGCTCCATTTTTCAAAATTTCTTCCCCTTCGGGGAGGGGGACACCCCCTCCCCGAACCCCTCCCCCGGCGTTGCGCTTCGCGCAACGCATCCTCGACGACACTACTCTGGGCAAAGTGCCTGCCTGCATCTGGCACCCACCGCACGCCACTGCCCTGCAGGGGTGTGGCGGGTGTTGCGGATGGTGCGGGTGTGGAGTAGATGGGTGTTGTGGGTGTGGCGGGTGTTACGGGTGTTGCGGGTGTGGTGTTGGTGTGGTGGTAGTCAGGGATATGGAAGTTTAACCCAAAAAATACCCGCACTACAAAAATTGACCGACATCTTACCTTACCAAACCAAACACACCTGTTTGGTAAGGTAAGATGGTCAGATCAATTAGAATTTGGTTGCGCTGTCCGTGGGTTTTTGCTCTGCTTGGGTGCACGTCTATCTTTGTGGCTGTTTGTGAGTCTTTTTGGCGGTGTGTGGGTGTGCACAGGTCTTTTTTTCGCTGTGCGTGGGCGGGTGTCCGATCAATGTTTTTAGCAAACCCTTGACAATCATGCAGCCAGATGATGCTTGATTGCATGGTTGCGAATCGGCGACGTGGAGGTGCTGATGTGTTCCTATGCTTTCTTTCTGATTTGAGCCAATGCGCACGCCTTCGTGTTGTCGCTTGAAACTGGAATTCGTTGGAACGTTGAGCGCATTGTGTTTCTTGCTATGAATCTTCCAACAAGCGAACAATAAAGAGTTGCTGAAACAGATGTTTTTTACAAAATGGGAGGGAAACCAGCCATGCATGTTCGACAAGGGTGCAAACCAATCCAGACGCAGATGGCCAATGCATGACAGTAGCAATGGTGAAAATCTCCCCCAAAACCAGCAAGATCTTGGTGCATTGGTTCAATCAGTGCAGCGATTAATAAAATGTTCATTCCATTCGCTAAATAACTGAACACCGAGCTCGACGAAACAGGTAACGAAAGCGCAGCTTCTGTAGCTGCACCGTGCATGACTCAATAAGATGGTGTGTTTTGGAAATCAGTGCATGCTTGGTGATGGAAATGCCCATTCAGAGCGTTCGCACTTTTTGTTTTTTTTTGTCGTTGAATTTTGACTCGCCAATGCTGCTTCCTTCCAACAAAAAACACCAACAAAAAAGACTTCGAGAAACAGACAGACAAAAATGGGAGGGAAACCAGCCATGCATGTTCGACACGGACACAAACCAATACGGACGCAGATGGCCAATGCATGAGTGCATGAGAGTAACAAGCCTGTGTAAATGGTGAAAATCTCCCTCCAAAACCATCAGCAAGGTCTTGGCGCATTGGTCCAATCAATGCAGCGAAATCAATAATATGCCCATTCCATTCGCTAAACAACTGAACACAGAACTCGACGAAGACAGGAGACAAAACGCAGCTTCCAGAGGCTGGAAGCCCCAAATGGACACGCAGTGCCGAAACACGGTTGCGGCCGAAGGCCGCAGTGGGGCGAAGCCCCACTAGTCAGAATGAGTTTCGACAAAATGTTCACTGGTGCATGCATGGGACTATT
>JASGXE010016990.1:0-10671 GCA_030068105.1 Sinentomon sp. SZTP_YWyxl
ACAGTTTCGTTTCAGTCTGTCACCCTCACACTTAAACAGTTGCCACATGAGAGGGAACCCAATGGTGGTGGTTAAACGAGTCCGCAATTCATGGGACCGGAAAAACTACGTGGAAATGAGTTCTTGGCAAAAGAATTTTTCTATTTGATATGTTTCTGTTGGTGGAGAGCAGAATCATATTTGTTTTGGGAGCTGCAAGCATCTTTTCACTGTAGGTACTAATTTTTCTAATTACCAAACTTTATTTTTTCCCAAAAAGTACCCATCACATTCACCCCACTTTACCATACCGAACTTTAGACTGCTTTTTTACATTGTCTCCTATTTGTGAGAGATGAAAATTCGGTGACCACCTCCCTCCACCTAAGTTTTGTTTCTTTTCGCACAACCAACAAAGACTCACAGTTCGACAGAGAAACAGCCTTTGTGTTGAACGTGCCACCCCTCACCTTCCAACAATGATTGGTCAGTCACTGCGTCCGATTGAGCCGAATTTGGAAAATTGGAGCAGCAGTTGTGTTGACCGACAAAATGAAGGCACATGGGAGCGTGTGAAAGACGAATGGATGTTTAAGTGAGCACCTCCCTCAGCCCGACACATTCTCAGTTTTCGGTTGTTTTTGTTCGACCAAGGCAAGGCCAGATCTGGCAGGCATTGTGCAACATGACCAAGAATCCCACCCACCTGACCCTCTCCTTTGGTCTGCCTTTGCCTCTCATGCCACTGGTCTCTGCTTTTTCTGTTCTTTGTTGTTATTGAGCAGACCGCCCCCGCCTGTGTCGCTTCCCTTTCGCTTTTCGTGGCAGATAGCGTTTTGTGCAAGAATGCTCGATAGGGGACCTGTACTGGCAAGAAAAATATTTTTTCTTACCTAAAGCTATCTGAACCTGACTTAGTCCAACCTCGTGGTGCAGTGGTTAGCGCATTCGACTCTCACCCAGGTGGACCGAGTTCGATTCCCCGTCGGGGTACGAAATTTACTGTGACACAAATGGTGCATCCTCCCTGGGCGAGGCACAGTAAATGAGGTCAGAAAGAGAGACTTAGTGGCCAGTCTCTTAGTCCTACGGATGGGATTTTAAGAAGGAGGTATCGTGTGCAGCATCACACTGCGCACGTTACAGAACACCTCGCTCCAAGTCCAAGATAGTGGCTTGGCAGGTTACACAACATAGAAGCCATATCTCACAAGACACACGTCACTGTTCTGCAGAGCATAACTCTCTCCGGGAAATCCTGCGGGTTGGCGAAAGACGTAAAAGTGGTCCGAGTCGTTTCTGTTGAATGCAGAGCAGATTTGGGCTACAATTATTGGGCATAGTTCTCCTTGTGAGCCAAAGGTGTGTGCAACAAGTAAAAGGTCGGACCACCAGCCGAATGGCAATCTGCCCATGTGACTCCACGATGATGACTATGATGATGAAGCCTTGCTTTTTTGATGCAAGAAATGCAGATGAAACTCAATTTCCAAAGTTTGACCTTATATTAATTATTCGAAGTCCATCCTTTTTTGATTAGCATTTTTATCTGACTTTCTGGCATTTGACGCAGAATTGGCTGATTTTTTTCACGCGATCTTGGTGAACCAAATAAGTGTTTCCAAGAACTGAACTCGCCACCCCATTTTCAATTGTCAACTTATCAATGGGCAAGGATACCATGAATGAGTGGTGCCATCGGTCATGCCTTGACATGTTCCACTTCCTGCAACTGCATCCCTTCGTCGTTTTTCTTGAAACCTATTTTTGACATGGAGACAGAATGAACGACAAAAGGAAAGTGACTTGTGGAATTGCCAACTGCGGGTCTGTGTGTTGTCCACGTCGCATTTTGTCCATGTACACTTGATGTCAGATGCAAGTTTGCAAGAGACAGGACTTCAAAATGGTCCCAAATGTGTTGCTTGATATTGGAATAAATTGGAACGACAAGATTCTTCTCTTCGAATTTGAGAATAAGTCACTTTTGCAGAGGTGGAGTGCACACGAGGCTTGCAAAGCTGAATGCCTCCCAGGATCGCCATTTCCTATTCTGCTTGATGGCCTCATAATTTGATCACTTGCTCCGACTCGCATCATAGTTCAGTTCCGAGACAAAATTAGTTGATGGCATCTGGCTAAAAAGGAAAGCCCGGTTTTCTCCCATTTTTTCCAACCTTGAACGAAGGTCAATAGGTAAATTTTGATTCTCGCAGAGACCTGAAAGGTGGCCTTCCACATCACTTCTGTCACAACTGGCCTCATCGCCCGTTTAGTGGCAGTTTCTTACATTCCAATGAATTTGGGATGGCAAGGAGCATGCAGTCCTTCACTGGGCCAGAGCGCCCGGCGATGGAAAATCGTCTACGGTCATTGACCAACCATGTCAGTCTCTGTCCCACACCCGCTCCCACCACAACACATTGCCTCTCTTTGCGTGTTTTCATAACGCACCAAGCCAAGAAGTTGCACCTCATTTCCGCATGAGCTTGCCACCCGGTAAGCCAGTTTATAAACCTGCCGCAACTTTACATGGCTGGCCGGGTGCCCCTGCGAGCATAGTTTTTTCCGAGAGGGGACGAGGGTTAGGTCAGGTTCAGATAGCTTTATATAAGAAAAAAAAACAATACTTTTTTCTTGTGAGTGCAGGGTCCCAATCCAGCATTCTTGCACAAAACGCTCTCTGCCATCTAAAGTCGCAGCAGGGTTTGTAAAAATGCATCCGGAACCTGGTGAAAGACATGGAGATCGGTGGGCATGGAAATCACTGGGTGATATCCAAATTGTGTCATGAAACTCAGCGCAAGACATGGAGATCAGTGGAAATAGAAATCAGCCGGAAACAACCCTGAGCAAAATCAGGCCGCCTGTTTCGGAGCGATATGGGTCCCCAAATTTGCAGACACACAGGGCCGAGAAGCAGGTAATGACCTGGAAGTATAATGTATATTGTATACCTGTGAAGTTGGCCCATGGGCTGCCGACCCTGACAACAGGTTTGGGTGCAATCGTTATTGCCGGTTTATTGCCCTAATTTGGTCGTTATTGGTGGTCGCGGTCCACGGTCGGGGTCAAAAAACTTTCTGTGGGCCAACTTCACTGTGAAGTTGGCCCCCGTAGGCCTAATTGGTTTCCATTCGCCCACGACAAGGTGATGGGGCGCAATCGTTATTTCCCGTTTTTGCTCAAATTTGGTCGTTGTTGCTGGCAGGGGTCAAAGGTTACAGTCAAAATCGGCCGGGAAGAACCTGATTTTACTCCGATAGATGCTGGAAAAGAGCGAAGTTATGATTTATCACGTGCATGCGACTCATAGGCGACAATATGGAAGGCTAAAATATTTTATAGGTGCCGACTGCCGAATGCCTTGAGGTAAACAATCCAGGAAAACTGGGCGGCCGAAGGCCGCAGGCCCCACTAGTGTGTCAATTAATTTTGATAGAAAAAGTAGGTGTTTGGAGATAAATGGAATTGGTGTTTACCAATTCCATTTATCTCCATTTTCCATATCAAAGTCCGTTTCCTGTGTCATCGTTTCAAGCTTCAAACAACGGTACAGCAGGTAGAGTAATTTACCTATCTGTTCATGGATCAACAACACAAGCCTGCTTGCAACTGATCTTCTTTCATTTTTTCTTTCTTTCTGCACAGGCGTCATTCTCGAGTGCTCTACATAGATATTGACATTCATCATGGGGATGGAGTCCAGGAAGCTTTCTATTTGACAGACAGGGTGATGACTGTTTCATTTCACAAATACGGAAACTATTTCTTTCCTGGAACAGGTAAGACAGGGTTCAAAGCATCTGAAACTTGCCGTTCAAAAAGTGACTGTTGGAGATTGTATTGCAATTGCTCGGCTCTTTTTTTAAACTTTCTTTTTTCATGGTGATCTCCTGCCGATTCCCAGTTGATTAACAACCAGGAAAAAGGCTTCCTGTTGTAGACAAGCGATCAGCTTTTTTCTTTCGTGTCCCAGTCGCTCGTGTCGTGTCCCAGTCGCTTTTGCTCCTGCACAATCGATGGCTGCACAAGCGGTCTGTGGGCTGCAATTGTTGTGCTGAGTTTGGTGTCAGAAAGTCCAAGATGCAGCGCCTCCCTAGAAATCCGAGGGAGGCGCTTCCTTTTACCTGCTCAAAAACAAAACAATGCTGCCATGTATGTTAGCTCTGGTCATGAAATTATTGTTGAGTGGTGTTCAATGATTTTGGGATTTTTGGCAGGGACCCGGAATTTTATTTCTCCGAAACTTGAGCACTTTTGTTCCTCAAATGGTTTCAGAGTTTTACCCGACAAAAGGTTGGGATCATTATACGAGTACATGAGTGGAAGCCTCATTTTTCAGCTTTGCGCCATGTGAAACTGCATCAAAAACCATCGCTTGGCTCAGGAGAAATTTAACTTTCTGTGGGCATCGCACCGGGGTCCACCATTCACTCGCATGTCATTCGTAGCGCACACCCCCTTTAAACGCCGCAATCCAGCAGCACACATTTTGGACTCACGAAAATCCCAGAATGCTGATGTTATGTGCTGCTATGAGTTCCTTCTGAGCTCTTCTCTTGGCCTTCTATTGTGAGCTTTGTGGCGCAAATTGCGCATGGGGTGCGGGTGGAGGAGTTCGGTGTCTTCGCGGGATGCAGGCCTCGTTTGCATACCATCCTGTCCTTTCCTAACCGAACTTAATCCATTTTAAAAATTTCTGTATTCAAAAATTTCTGCCAATTCAATATTCGAGCATCGGCTGCTTAAAAGTCCGAGTCGTGTCAAAATCCGAAACGACACAAGATTATGGAACAAAAGCGAATGCAGAAAAACAGAAAAATAGCCGGAAATAATCCCTATGTTTAGCATTTCTGCAAAATACATTTGCGCCGTTGTTGGTGGACAAACCTCAAAATTTCCCCAAACTATCGATTTCCCCAGACCTTCCCCAAAAGGTGCAAAATTTCCCCAAAGGAAAATGTTTTCCCCATTCCGCCACACTGCACAGCATCCACTCGCGACAGCAGGTATACTTACATGCACACATTGCTGGTGGAAAGATGTGGTGGCTTCTTTCTTTTTTGTGTTGTGTTGTTGACTGATGAATCACTGATTGACTGAAACAAAACGCAACCTGTTGTCCTGTTTGTTTCTTCTCAGCTTGGCTTCTCTGCTCTGTGGCTGTCCTGTGCTCGCCTCTTGGCCTTGTCTCCTTCATTGTCTCCGTTGGGATGCAAATTGTGCTTGGCGCTGGCATGGGGGTGCGGTGTGTGAGGTTCGGAGTTTTTGCGGCCTGCAGTGTAGGATTTTTTGAGATGGGGCAGGGTTAAAGAGCAATTTTGTTTTTGTTGTGCCATTTTGGCATTTTTTCACCGAGTTTGACCAAAAACTATACATCAACGCACCACATTGACATCTTCGCCTCCACAAAAATTGGGTACGATCGGTTAACAATTTTTTGAATTATCGTTGCACACAAATTATGGTTTGCTGTCCGTTGTAGACTCGCTTCGCTCGTCAATAAAATTCGTTTTGGACTCTGAGGAAGTGTAAAAAGAGCACCAGATCAGCACTAATAACATATCTTTGTTTTCGTCAAATTGATGCAGAGGGTCATGTGCTGCTTCCGTCAAGTACCTATCCAGTCTTGTTTCACATGGCCTCACACTGATCTCCCATTGACCATCATGGGGGATCATTCGATCTCTTGTAAAAAATTGATAAATGGACACAGTCACATCACTTAAAATTTTGCTCTGAAGCATGAATCAATCATGCATGTGCCAAGAAACACAGCTGCACAATGCAAAGAAGGAACACTTTTGAGAGGTTGCTGGAACCTCGGAGCACGTTTACAGGTTCATGAATTTGCTTTGAATAATGCATGCATTAGAGCAGTGTTTCTTAAACTATGCCCGCTGCGCAAAGTTGCGCTGTCAGCGAATTTGCATCGCGTCGCGAGCCGGTGACGAAAAAGTCCAAAAACATATCACTGCCGCTCTGCATGTGGCCATTTTAATTAACTCTCAGTGCATTTTTTCGCATGCTAATGCAAACAAACTAAAATTGTGAAATGAAACGACGATGATTGAATACGACCATGTCACCGGCTGATGATCTGAGGTGTCACCCGACAATCAATGCATCATCACTTTTCAAGAATTTGTTGTTGTTTATCATTGACGTATTTTGCGGTGATCATTTTCCGAGAAAAGTGCATCACGTTTTCCCCATTCTGTCCTCAAAACAACCAGTCTTAAATGTCAGTGTCGGTTTGTGATGTACTTTGCTGCTTTCTCGCCACAGAAATGTTGCGCAGTGGTGTCAGACGTTTAAAAAACTGCTTTAGAGACCGCTATCTGTAGGAAAGGCTTTAATTCGTTGACAAATGCTTAATTTTCCAGGTGACATGTATGAGATTGGTGCCGAAAGTGGCCGATATTACTCCGTCAATGTGCCCTTGAAAGAAGGCATCGATGACTTGAGTTACTTTCAAGTTTTCAAGCCTGTTATTCAAGTAAGTCCTATTCATATTAGACTTCATACCATTTCTTCGGCTACCCAAAAATAATTTCATTCGAGGGTTATTTTAACCACTTTTATCCTGGAGATGCCGTGATATGGCGCCATTTTGTTTTCCAATACAGAAGCACAAGATGGCACCTTGTGGCATTGTATTCTCAATAAAGTTACAGGATAAATTTAAATGGAATGATTTTGGCATGACTGGAAAGCTGAAAGTTTCCACTGAAACTCGTTTCACATGTTGAAGGGAGGTCACAGTGGCATTGTGCAATTTTGAAAAAGCTTCAAAGGTGCCTGAACTTTATCACGTCTCATATCTTTCAGCACTTTCATTTCCAAATTATTTCGGAATTTTATCCATGAAAACTTTGGGATCAGCCCACACACATTTGGAACGGCCAATATTTCATTTTTCCAAAAAAAAATTTCATCACAATCCAGCTCTTGCTAAAAGGATTTCATGCCTTTTGTGGGCTATGTGCTGCAACCCAACGTTCATTTACATCATCTTTTAGGCCCTGGATCGGCCTCCGATTGTGTGTGTGTGGACTGGAGGCATGATGTTGCAGTCTTGGAGATCTTTTCAGTTGATCGTGGTCTGTCCTCCATCCGGGTTCATTTTGGGGACTCTGAGGGCCATATATTTGGGATGGTAGGGCTGAAGTTTGGTTAATGTGGCATGAGAAAAATCGGTGCTATGCTTTGTCTTATTTTCTGGAACACTTGTATAACCAAAAACAACTCACTAAATTGAGCATTGTGTGTTACCTGTTCATTTAGCAATTCAAAAAATATCCTTGGCAATTTTTAAGTGAGAATGTGTTCTGACAATTCGAGCCTTTTTCTGAGAACTTTCTTCTGTTTTTTCACACTCCTTAACAACAACGTGTGTGAGTGGATTTTTGTTTTCCCCCTCTCTCTCACTCTCTCTTTCAGGCTGTCATGGAGTTCTATAACCAACTGTCATTGTCCTTCAATGCGGAGCTGATTCATTAGCCAATGATAGACTTGGGTGTTTCAATCTTAGTACAAAAGGGCATGGGTAATAATCATTCTGTTTATTATTCGAATTAATTGAAAGTAAGAAGAAAGCATCAGAAATCTAGTTATCTAGTTCTTGCAAGATTTCACGTCTTTGATCAGAAGCACACTGGAAAAACACAAGGTGTTTCAGGATTTTACTTTTTTGCAATAAATTCACAAGTCAAAATGTGTCGGAATTGTGGCTAGGGGTATTTTTGAAGAATTCACTCCAGATACACAAAGACTAGTTTTGATGTGTTTGTCGGATTGTAAGATTTAAATGGTTTCTTTTCTGATACGGTTGGCCAATGTCCGTTGTCTGGCAGTGAACCAAGTGTGGGAATATGTGCTTGGCATCGTGGATGTGCCATCATAGCTGTGAACAACTTCGACCCCCGAAAGAATGCCTTTCTTTCGGGGGTTGAAATTGTTGAAGTATCGACATCGCACAGAAGGTCAGCAATGGTCTTAACTGGAAAGATGGACAAATTTGATCGACTCAATTTGGAAAACGTTGATCACCATTTAGACAGGAAATATACAGGGTGAGTCACCTCGAATATTAGTTTTTTCGATCGCAGTTTCCACGAAAACGGCTGCACCTACAATTGTGGTGCAATGCAGGTTTTGGAGCTTGGTTCTCTTGCGCTTCGTTTGGATCCATTGGGTTCTTCCAAATTGACACCCCTACACCCTTTTTGAGGAAGTGTAGTTAGGGTTGATTTCTAAGCTGTGCATTATCTCCGGAACTGTGCTTCGGAGGTCCATGGTTTAAATTACAAAGTTGTTCATTTCCTTGATCAGAAGGCACCAGAAGTGATATCGACTCAAATCCATCCCTTGGCTTCCGTTTTAGGGGTGGTTTTCTGTGGGAAGGGGTAGAAAGGTTTGAGGGGCGTTTTTTCAGCAGGCATGCGTTCTTCGTGTCTCGGATGATAGGGCCTGAGACCTGAGTCTTCTTGCGATATGGTGAAGCCACATTTGGGGGTGTCTGAAGGGGTGCAAGGGGTGGTTATGGAGATATCTCCGTTTTCGCGGAAATTGCGATCGAAAAAATCAACATTTGAGATGACTCACCCTGTATAGGGAGCAAAAACAACCAAGGAGATGACAATTCTGTCGTCTACTGCTCAGTTATCTCTGGGCACTTGGCAAGAGAGGGGCAATTCTGTGAAACATGATGTGTTTAGTGATTAATAATAGAGCAAAAGGCTAATTCAGTTCCTTAATGTCAACAAAAGTCGGCATAACTGTTTCGTCTTTTTCTCCCCCCCTCAGGGAATGTGTCAAATTGTCAGAGAGCTCAACGTCCCTCTTCTTGTTCTGGTGGAGGTGGATATACTGTAAGGAATGTTGCTCGATGCTGGACTTACGAAACATCACTCCTTGTTGACGAACCAATCAGCAATGAACTGCCTTACACAGGTAGGTACCTCTGTCCTCTACTGCTAGTCTAATGTGGATTCACGTTCAACTGGGGGTGGCTGGAAGAAGTATGCCCTCAAGAAAATTATAGTGTGAATTGGTCTAGGATCTGTTGGCATATTTTGCTTTTTTGTGGCAACAATACTGTGACCAGTCTTTCGGAGTTGAGGAGAGAAGAAAGTGCGGTGAGACTTTTTTTCGAAAAAAAAAAATGAGTCAAATAAAAATGGGTAAAAATGCTGCAGGTTCTATCAATATTTTCGAACGTCAAATAATTTCGAAGCATTTAAACAATGGGTGATGCCATTTTGCCTCCTGTGTGCGAGTGTTCTTGAAGTATGAGGTGGTACACATTGCTCGGCTAAGTTCATTGCTTTTTACACAGTGCAATTGGTTGCATTCTTATGAAAAGTGACCACAAATCACTTCAATACTAATTTTGGTGCCATTCTTTTTGCATGCAATCCATATTTTTACGGGGAACATGTCAACGCAGTAACTGATCAATGAATATATGAACTGAACGATGCCTTAGCTTGCTTTGAATTAGGCCTGAATTAATTCATCTGCGCTATCATGTTTATGCATCAGACATTTGCCAAGCGCCCTTCATCTTCTAATAACAATACTTGTAGTGTATTTTTGCATTGCATTTCAAAGTCACTCCAACAGCATAAATATTTGCCACACAAGAAGAATTATTGGCATTTGTGCAGGCGAATTTGAAGAAAATGACTGAATAACCCTGACCGGGAATCTTCTGCAATTTTTGTCCCCGCAATAGCCTTACGGTTTATACTCCACAAAAGATTACACTATTGTGGAGACAGAAATCATTGAAGATGCCTGAAAAAGTGTTACCTTAATATGTTCTCTGTTTAGCTCCCAACCAACTTACTTTTCCGGTGCCAGGCCCCTTTTATGGTGAACATGGTTTGTTGACATCCAGTTTGCATCAAGAATGACATTTCAACGGCAATTGAATTGAGGGGACGTTATTTAGACGTAGATGAGTAACAAGGGATGAACGAATAAGGTGTATTACCACAGTGCAGGGATTCAGCAGCTGATGCCACAGAAATGGGTGCAGAAAAGCTCTAAAGATTGACTGAAAGTTGTCACATGAAAGAAACCTATTCACACTATTGGATACTGAAACGAAGCCTGGTGGTGTCATGTGACATTTTGTAAAATAATGACATTAACCCCCGAAAGGC
The DNA here is from genome assembly GCA_030068105.1 of Sinentomon sp. SZTP_YWyxl. NCBI lineage: Eukaryota > Metazoa > Arthropoda > Protura > Sinentomata > Sinentomidae > Sinentomon > Sinentomon sp. SZTP_YWyxl. The sequence goes on from JASGXE010016990.1 coordinate 10,155, forward strand.
AAAGGTACGAAAGGTTCTGTGGAGAGCCATGGGGTCAAGATGCTGCACTACACTCCCTGTTTGCTCATGGAGAGATGCCAAATTGATCATTTTATGCCACGCAATTTTGGCATAATGGTACCGATTCTTCCCATATTTTTGCCATTTGAGTCTACTAAAAAAATCATTTTTCCTCCAACTTTGAAACCTTTTCCTCATATTTGTTGGTGCCATTCTTTCTGAAGGGTCAATTTGAAAGTAAACTTGGTGACCAATCAATTTTCTGTTTTTTTGTTGTTTTGTTTAATTTATTTGAATTCGGAAAATTCCCAGTTCTGGAAATGGGCGTTTTTCGTACAATGTTTTCACATGAAACAGTTTCTTTCGAATTTTGACTCAACAGCCCGATTCATCAGGACCACAACAACTCAACTTCCCCGATTGTCCTCAATACGTATGCATCAAAAGCATGTTGACTTGGAGCAAGCATGCAGATTTACCTGAACAGGTGAATGGGACTGGCTTCATTTTTTATTTT
>JASGXE010016991.1:0-10105 GCA_030068105.1 Sinentomon sp. SZTP_YWyxl
GTGAACCCCTGCGAAAAATAAGTGCTATTAAAATGGAAATCTACGGCAATGGCAATTGCACCTTTTGAATTGTTGAAGGGGCAGTAAGATTGTGCGTGAACCCCTGCGAAAAATAAGTGCTATGCAAAATGCGAAATCTACGGCAATGGCAATTGCACCTTTTGAATTGTTGAAGGAGCAGTAAGATTGTGCGTAAACCCCAAATAAGTGCTATGCAAAATGCGAAATCTACGGCAATGGCAATTTCACCTTTTGAATTGTTGAAGGGGCAGTAAGATTGTGCGTAAACCCCAAATAAGTACTATGCAAAATGCAAAATCTACGGCAATGTCAATTGCAGCTTTTGGATTGTTGAAGGGGCAATAAGATGGTGCGTAAACACCTGCGAAAAATAAGTGCTATTTAAAATGCGAAATCTACGGCAATGGCAATTGCACCTTTTGAATTGTTGAAGGGGCAGTAAGATTGTGCGTAAACCCCTGCGAAAAATAAGTGCTATGCAAAATGCGAAATCTACGGCAATGGCAATTGCACCTTTTGAATTGTTGAAGGGGCAGTAAGATTGTGCGTAAACCCCTGCGAAAAATAAGTGCTATTTAAAATGCGAAATCTACGGCAATGGCAATTGCACCTTTTGAATTGTTGAAGGGGCAGTAAGATTGTGCGTAAACCCCAAATAAGTGCTATGCAAAATGCGAAATCTACGGCAATGTCAATTGCAGCTTTTGGATTGTTGAAGGGGCAATAAGATGGTGCGTAAACCCCTGCGAAAAATAAGTGCTATTTAAAATGCGAAATCTACGGGAATGGCAATTGCACCTTTTGAATTGTTGAAGGGGCAGTAAGATTGTGCGTAAACTCCTGTGAAAAATAAGTGCTATTTAAAATGCGAAATCTACGGCAATGGCAATTGCACCTTTTAAATTGTTGAAAGGGCAATAAGATGGTGCGTGAACCCCTGCGAAAAATAAGTGCTATTTAAAATGCGAAATCTTCGGAAATGTCAATTGCAGCTTTTGAATTGTTGAAGGGGCAATAAGATGGTGCGTGAACCCCTGCGAAAAATAAGTGCGATGCAAAATGCGAAATCTAAGGAGATGTCAATTGCAGCTTTTGAATTGTTGAACGGGCAATAAGATGGTGCGTAAACCACTGCGAAAAATAAGTGCTATGCAAAATGCGAAATCTACGGCAATGGCAATTGCACCTTTTGAATTGTTGAAGGGGTATGTGCTATTTAAACTGCGAAATCTTCGGAAATGCCAATTGCAGCTTTTGAATTGTTAAAGGGGCAATAAGATGGTGCGTGAACCCCTGCGAAAATAAGTGCGATGAAAATGCGAAATCTAGGCAATGTCAATGCAGCTTTTGGATTGTTGAAGGGGCAATAAGATGGTGCGTAAACCCCTGCGAAAAATAAGTGCTATGCAAAATGCGAAATCTACGGAAATGTCAATTGCACCTTTTGAATTGTTGAAGGGGTATGTGCTATTTAAAATGCGAAATCTTCGGAAATGCCAATTGCAGCTTTTGAATTGTTAAAGGGGCAATAAGATGGTGCGTGAACCCCTGCGAACAATAAGTGCGATGTAAAATGCGAAATCTACGGCAATGTCAATTGCAGCTTTTGGATTGTTGAAGGGGCAATAAGATGGTGCGTAAACCCCTGCGAAAAATAAGTGCTATGCAAAATGCGAAATCTACGGAAATGTCAATTGCACCTTTTGAATTGTTGAAGGGGCATGTGCTATTTAAAATGCGAAATCTACGGAAATGTCAATTGCAGCTTTTGAATTGTTGAAGGGGCAATAAGATGGTGCGTGAACCCCTGCGAAAAATAAGTGCGATGCAAAATGCGAAATCTACGGCAATGTCAATTGCAGCTTTTGGATTGTTGAAGGGGCAGTAAGATTGTGCGTGAACCCCTGCGAAAAATAAGTGCTATGCAAAATGCGAAATCTACGGCAATGGCAATTGCACCTTTTGAATTGTTGAAGGGGCAATAAGATGGTGCGTGAACCCCTGCGAAAAATAAGTGCTATGCAAAATGCGAAATCTAGGAAATGTCAATTGCAGCTTTTGAATTGTTGAAGGGGCAATAAGATGGTGCGTGAACCCCTGCGAAAAATAAGTGCTATGCAAAATGCGAAATCTACGGCAATGTCAATTGCAGCTTTTGGATTGTTGAAGGGGCAATAAGATGGTGCGTAAACCCCTGCGAAAAATAAGTGCTATGCAAAATGCGAAATCTTCGGAAATGTCAATTGCAGCTTTTGAATTGTTGAAGGGGCAATAAGATGGTGCGTAAACCCCTGCGAAAAATAAGTGCTATGCAAAATGCGAAATCTACGGAAATGTCAATTGCAGCTTTTGGATTGTTGAAGGGGCAATAAGATGGTGCGTAAACCCCTGCGAAAAATAAGTGCTATTTAAAATGCGAAATCTACGGCAATGGCAATTGCAGCTTTTGGATTTTTTGAAGTGGTGTAAAGTTTGCAAAACACGAAATCTGCGCATTGTTCATTGAAGCATTTATATTCTTACGGGGAAAAAAGAAGTCGGTACCCAAATCCCTGCAAAAACAGAGGGGTTTATCCAGTTGCTAATTTTAAGGTTATGACCATTTCTGCACTTTAATTAATAGAGGGAAATTCCCCTCTGTGGGCGGCCTGAGGAATGAGTGCTCCCAAGGTCCCTACAAAGTTCCCTCAAGGTTTTAAATTTTTCAAACTTTTCAATTCATTTCTATTTAGGGACTTTAACTTTTATTCTATTTTTTTTTTGTTCCAAATATTATTTAGCGTTTTTCACATATCATTTACATGACTTTAGCTATTGTTTATAGATGGTGAAGTGGCAAGATGGTAAAGTGTGCAAACTAATAGGCATTTCTTAAACAGTCCATAATGACAAACTAAAATTAAAAATACGTGACGTAGCAGAATGGGTCTTTCCAAGCATGCAGATTGGTCCCTACTAACAAACTAACCTTCTTCTTTCCAACACACATCCATGATCCAACCCATGCACCGGTTCTTAGGAAAGATTCAGGGCAGCAAAGAATTGCCGGGTTGTACTGGAGTCCATCCTTTAAGACCAGATTGGAACTTTTATAGGAAAGAATGTTTTTTCAAAAAAGTAAACAATTCCACCATGCAACAGCCACTCCATGACATTGGAGGACTGATTTCCCAATATCCTCATCCTCAAGAGCAAGTGGAATGCACTTGCACTGTGACGCATGGCAGAACTTGAGTTTGGTTCTAACATGCGTACAGAGGGACAGTAACCGTCAAAAAACGTGTTTATTCTACGAAAACATGAGTGGAAACAAAATGATTGATAAATATGATGCATGGTTTTGATTTTCGTTCGAAATCAAAACATTTATGAAGACCAACAATAATTGTGTTTCTGGAAGTCGTGTCAAAAGACTACACAAAAGATAAATTATTTTCAATCCACAAGTGGGGATATACTATATCTATCTGGCTTCCTGATGCCTCCAAGCCCTGTCCAAGCCTCAACTCTCAACATTCTCAACTGCCATCTAAATATTACTATGAGCCATTCTGAATACACGGTACACGGGCAAGAGGAGATTTTCGATCAGACTTTTGAAGCACGGGGCAATGTTATTCCTCATCTGGTTAGCGCCGTTAAATGCATTCCTTCATGTAATGTGTTTTGCGGCACATGCGAAATTGGGAATAACATTGCCCCGTGCTTCAAAATTCTGAAAAAATCTCCTATGGCCCGGCTATTCTGAATGGATCCGTACACTCGTACACGATTGCTCTGATACCCTTCTTCCGGACTTACCTATATTCACTCAGAAATTGTTTGCTTTCAAAATCGTCAGCGACTCGACTGCTGGTAATGCCTGAAATAGGCCTAAACGCGAATTTATCCAAACCAATCTTTTAGTCCAAAAGGTATGCAGTTGTTATAACTTGAGCTGGAATGACTTAAGGAAAAATTAACCGGGCGAATAAACATTCCCACACAAAACAATTGTTGGCAAAAAGAGCACTGGGCCCAAAATTGGGATATCAAAAAGGCGACCGAAAAAGATGACATCCGGGTGTTGCAATATTTTTGCAAATTAAGCAGAAACATATTTCAAAGATTTGCAGAGGCCATCAGATACCCACATAATCAATTTTCAATAATTTTTTCCTCAGATATTTACATTTCAAATTGAAGACAAAGGACAAGCATGTGGGTGATGAACCCGACATTGCCTGATTCATTTCAATTCAACATTCACGTGTTTCTTGAATGGCAGAGAGCAGGGGCAGGGGGCAGGACAGCATCCATCCGAACACCGTGCACCTGTACCAGGTCTGGAGGCGGAAGCGGAAGTGGAAGCACAGGACGACGTGAGAAAGAAGAAGGCCCCGGCGAGGAGGAAGCTGCGACGTGTGACGGCAGGGAGGCGCTGCTTCCTGTCATTCCAGGCTATACGCAAGTCAGCATCACTCAAATCCATAGACCCTCAAATCAGACACCACCATATCTGCGTCAGATTGATGTTTGTTATATTAGTTACACGAATGTAGTTGTAGGGTTTGATTTGATCTGGTCATTTTAGTCCAACAGAGTAGTAACAGTTGTATTCCTACTCGTTGACTAAAGGAGATTTGATGCTCCCGTCCAAGAGGCGGAAATTGTAATTTTGCACCAGAAATTATCGGCTTATTTTGTATGACAAAGGAACCAAGAGCAAGTCAATTTTTTCCGAGTCTTTTTATACCAATTCGTATGTGTGAATTTTGTAAAATAGATAGATGCCTTTCCATTGTTGCGCTGATCGTTGCGGTTGATTTTAAAAGTTTAATTTCTTCATCTCAAACATTTCATTGTCTGTCAATTATTGTCTATTACGTTTTTTCGATCTGAAATTGTCTATAATTCCAATGTACGTAGGCTGTTCAAAAACAAGTGAGATTTTTGTGATAATTCTCTGTGTTCCATGCCCATTTCCTTCGCTTGGTGATTTTTAACAAAATAGCCTCCTTCTGCTCTAATTCACTCGGTTTCACAATTCTGCTGGGCCGTAAACAGGTGCTACAGGGTGTTTTAGGAGGGGTACTTCAGAATGTTCGCCGATTCCTTTAATTCTACCCCAGCATAGAGAAAACGACTGCTTTTCACATGTTTTGCAGTTTACGGTAAAGGAAAAACAAGAGGGTAAGTCTGGGTAACAAGTAGGGTTGAACATTTGATGCAGTTTGCATCCAATGCATCTCCTGGCCAGATATTCGTCCTCAAATGCATCTGCCTGTTGTTCAGCAGAAAGCGGTGTCAGGAACTTCTGCTGAAAAACACTGATTTTCCCAGAAATCTCTCAAAATTACATGTGAGATCTCTCACCATTGATGCCATTTGATGTGTCTTCAGATTTCTGACCGCCAGTCAATGCCTTTCATGCTCAATAACTCTTCTGGTCATCATCTGAAAGTTTTCTGCTCAATGTTGTTGGTTTTTTGACCTCATGTTTTCGAACAAATGTCTCTCGTTCTCACCAGAATTGGAAAAATCAGAGAAAGCAGCCCCTAAAGAAAGAGCAGAACCTCCAGCAACGCAGTGGACAAGAAACTATTCCTCTTTACCTGGTGGCTGCACAAAACCACTGCAGTTCCCATATGTCTGACGTTCTAAGAACGAACAAGTTTCCGGCAAGTTAATTTCACCAGTAATATTCGATTGCATCCAAAATCCGCAAGGCTGGGGCATTTGCAGCGAAATTTGCCATAGTACCTCGCAACATCCATTTTTTGAATGTGGTAAAAGATGAGACTTGCAGGTATTAAGGGGAGGTCACAGTGACATTAGTCTCACTTGATATTGAACAGCCCTCGTACAAACACTCATGCTTTGACTTTTCTTGTATTTTAACCAAAAAGACGACGACACGCATTGTATATTTGATCTGACACTTTTTACAAAAACATAAGATTCCGGTCTCCAAGAGTGACGTCAGGCGGTGGTTGTGAGGCCCTGGGTAGAAGCTTGCTTCCTCTCCCATTCATATGAAATTCTTTATTGCGCAGAGCGACGGACGGTTTTGGTGCATGCAGGTACTTTTCCTATTTTTTAAGTGTTCGTGCCGCTTAATGTTGACCATTCTGGTTCCGAATATCCTTATTCGAGAGCAGGTGGAAATCATAACCTCTTTCCGGATCCTTATTCGATCGAAATTGCATCTGAAAATCAAGCATTTTCAAAGCACCCTGTTGACACTCCACTCAACTGTGAGAAATTCAATCTGAAAATCACGAGCTCCTTAGAGCGGTTGGATAAACTTCGTCGGAAAGGCAATGCAGCTTTATCCATACATACACGTATAGATAGTAAAAGTTTGTAGTCGAAATCATCTGGTTGCTTTTCCAGATACTCGTATTGGAACGAAATTATAAGAACAGAAAAAAGGTTTCGCCTAAAAAATAGGTGATGGGAGGTGTGAAAGCGTGTTAGCAACGAGTGAACTTTAATCCGAGATGGTTGTGATGAGGTATTTTGTGAGGTGTTCATGACACCGAGACAAATAAAACATGTCAAGAGAATTTTAGGAAAAATGCCTCACCTGCGGTCTTTTGGGCAAAGAGGTGCCCAAAATGGCGACAGGAGGCAAAAATAAAGTTGAGATGAGGATTTGAAATTCAATCAAAGAGTATTCCTAAAGGCAATAGGACAAACAGGATATTTAAAACGACCTCTTTAAACGACCCACATTCAGGATTTTTCGCCTGAAAATATCCCCAATAGGTATTATAGGGAATTAAAGGGGTAAATCGGGAGTCCTTCGTAAAAGGATGGAAAAATTATTTTTTATACTTTCTAAATGCAGACCTTAATGGCATAGAATTGAGGCGTTGTTGGTAGGCTTAATGGTAGTGGAGATAGAGCTTCAAAATACAGAAATTACCAAAACACAGAAATAGATAACTAAACCAAATGGAAAGAAATTAGAAAAGTTATTTCAAGGCAATACGAACGGAAAATGACAAAAGTGATTTTTTGAAACATAAAAAATTTACATGCGAATATCAAAAGGGTAATTCTATGAATAATTTAACAATATTGCTGGTTCCTACGAGGAGCCATTTGTACCTTTTGGAGACTGCACACTACCCGTTCATGCCATTCAGTTTGTTGGTTTGTTTGTTTTGTTTGTTCTGCCGCGAGAAATAACTTTCGTGAATTCCTAAGCTGCATATCTCAACTATTATATAGGTACATTTCACCCCCTTTTAGGCCTGCAATTCAAAATTCTCAACCTTAATTTTTTCGGAGCACGGTGAATTCCAAAACCGTGTGCCAACTTTATATTTTGTCCATTTTCTCCAAAGGTAATTGTGGGTGCCTTTTGAGGCCCACAATTCCAATGGAGCAAGCGAATGCTCTCTCATTATAGCTTTAATACGAATAAGTATCGGTCTCACGAAACTTTTGGCATGCCATTCAGAAAGCGCATGTTGCAAGAATTGATCCAAAATGGTGACTGATGAGTTCATTCAGTGAAGATGAGATGTGTTTGAAGAATAATGTCCGCAAGTCTGTCAAGTGAAAATTCAGGCCGCTGAGTCCAACAATCAGGAAGTTATCTCGAAAATGAAATATCGCTGTTGACCTCAAGTGGTCGACGGTTGCCGGTACTTGACACCAAAATCCCCCTTCCCCAACTTTATTTCAATGTTTCTAGCCGTTGTAAACTGCGGTTATAAATCACCACGATAATGGACATTTATATATTCTGATACCGCGCGGGTGTGCCAAAAGTATTTAAAAGTGTAGTATGCGCAATCACTCTTGATGACTTGCCATTTGCGCACACACACCCACAAACAAGTGCGCTCGAACTTCATATTTTCCAGTCAGGCATCGTGGTTACATCACCGTCATCTCATGTTGTTGTTTGCTGGTGAAGGAGGAGAGGGACACGGATAGTAGGAACATTGAGACCCATTCTTCTTGTAGTTTATGATAAGGTTCGAAAAGCTTTAGTTGAGATAACTGCTGCAATTCTTTTGCATTTATCTCGAAAGACATCCCTGATCAAAATTTGACCCAAATCGATCGGAGTGATGCTGAGGGACATTACTCCGCAAGAAGAGCATCCTATTTCGCCAATCTGAAATACGCATTTTACCAAATCACTTTCGTTAGCGGGCAGAGATGGATGAGCTGAACTCAAAAACCGCCTGGGAACTTTATTAACCCTCCTCAACCGCTGACGTTTTCCGAGAAAACATTCGTCGAGCAGCGTTAAAAACATTCGTCGAGCAGCGTTACAATAACAATTTCAAAAGGCATTTTTCGAATTTTGGTCAGCATCATTCAAAAAGCATATAAAATCCAATGAAATACACAACAAGTCAAACACATTTCAGAGTCATTGGCGGTGCGGTTTGCCTATCGGTCGTACCTTTTCCCCATTGCCACACTCTAAACACGAAGTTCAGTTTGAAACACAATATGTTAACATGGGCTTATATATAGGAAGTGTTCTTTTAAGAACAATAATGGAACACTTAGTGTGTTATGGGGACACTTGTGCGATATGGAACACTTACCTAAGGTGTTCCAAATCGCCCATGTGTTCCAAGAACACACTGAGTATTCCATATATGAATGTTCCTATCTAAATGTTCCCATCTAAGCCCATGTTAAAATACAGTGTTCCAAACTGAACTTCGTGTTTAGAGTGTACCCTCAGATTCAACTCGATAACCAATTCAATGGATATGTTTTTGTTTGGGAAAATTTCATTTCTGTGCACAACGCTTATTCCTTTTCCATCGTTGCATTGAAAGGTGCATCCGTCTGCATGCTGAATTGGATGGTGTTGGGTTAAACCTGCACAGGGTACATACACCTAGTGACTACAAAAATGGCCCATCAGATGAAGTTGCCATGTTGCAATCGGCACTTTCTGAAGCACTTGTCACAGCCTAGCCATAATGAAGACGCTACAATAATGCTTCTTCGATGTTCCCAAAATCGTGTCCGTCCCAAAACGGCTGAAAGTTTTACCTAACACTGTTGGTTGTCACGGCCTCATTACGGAAGAAGTCTCTGTAGGCTTTCCTTTCCCGTTCAGAATGAAAGAAAAAAGCTTCACCATGATACGAATCTTATATAATTAATTGGCCCCTTTTGTGATGGCTGAGGAGTTTGATCTCTCAAAGATATTGTGCAATATCAAGGTTGCGACAAGTTGATATCTACATTGTATCATGGCTGCTGCAAAGTACCCTGGTGCCCATCTTTTAATTAAGACCTTTTCGACTCGGGTGAGGATTTTAATAAGAGGAGGAAGACGTAGGCAGAGAGAGAGAACACCTTTATCCTCAAGGGCACCCGGTCAGGTGGTGTGGGTGGAGTCTTTTAGAGGAAAACATTCGACGCTACCCCAAAAATTGTGTACGGAATATCAATATTCAACGATGGATATCAATAGTGTAACCCAGGGTATAATCTGTGACAGCACAGCATACACTATGGGAAATTACGCGTTCCTTTTTGTAAGCCTCGAAACGTTTCCTCCGAATTTAGAAAAAAAAATAATTTCTCGAAATTGGGCTTCAAAACAGGGGATAGAACTTAAGAAATGCTTTAATTTTTTTGTGTATGAACCAGTAAAGGCCGAGCAGTGAGTTTGTCGGAACCGCATCTCACTCAAATGCGATGACAGGTCGAAAAAAAGCATTTTTGCTCTCATACCGTGAAGTGCGTGGGCGAACGGTATACGAATACCTCGAGAAAAGTGGCGACATGGTGTACATCCTTGTTAAGTGAACATGCTGTACCTAGAGGTACAGCTGTGGCCTTAGCCCCATGCATCTGACAGACAGACTTGACAGACTGAGAGAGAGATAGACAATCACGCAGATTATGCCATGCATTTGAGAGCAGGCCTTTAACAGCAAATTTTAGGACAATAATTCGATCATGCGGAACGATTAAATTCATTTCGGAACAATAAAAAGAAAAGCAAAACAAAACAAAACTAAAAAAGAAGCATAAACACGCAAGAATGGCAAATGTCGTCGTCGTTATTATTATTATTATTGTTGATTTTATAACGCTCCAATCAAAT
>JASGXE010016992.1:0-10937 GCA_030068105.1 Sinentomon sp. SZTP_YWyxl
AATTGAATTTAAGGATTTGAAGGGGGGAGGTCCTAGATGATGATGATGTAGTGTTGATGCTCGTTTCAATTATTCAGGAGGGAAAGCATTTTGTTGATGTAAAGAAAGTCAATGAATATCGTTTCAACCTTTTTCTGCATTTTACCTTGAAGTCGATTTCTCTAGCAGTATTTTCTGCCATAAATAACCACTTGTATAGTTAATTATAAATATTATATTATGCACAATAATTAACCACTTGTATAATGTCAACCAGGCGCAAAGTGTTTTTGGCTCAAAATGCAAACAATGATTCGGTATAACTTCTCCATTGTCAACAATTTATTCTTAGGCTATGAACAGGAATGGCGTGAAATTGCAAAGTCATTTCATAACGAATGATCGAAGTTGGTTCATCCCAACATCATGGGCATTTAGAAGGTTTCTGGTGATTGTTGGTGATTGTTGGTGTGGCAAGATTGCCATTGCCATTGCTGATGCAAATAATCTTTTTTCTTTGCTTTGAACATGTCGCTGAAAGCACAGAACTGCTTTGTCAGGTCACAATCAAAAATTTCTTTTTGCTTTCCAACAAGACTATCAAAGCGTGTTTCTTCTGCACTGTAGTTAAAAGTTTCCAGCCTGTGATGTAAACATGTTCCTTGTTTGCACCGCTAAACGAGACCGTTTGTAAAATGTAATACACCACCTGTCTCATGCGCTGTCACTCCTGATAATGCCGAAAAGTCCGCCTGCAATGTTACAGCTTCTGTTTAAAAACGAGTATTGTGCTTGATCAATTGAATTGCTGTCATATTTTCCCGCACAGTCCCACATGCCAAATTTGCTTTCCACATACCTATTTCCAATGAAGCTGATGATCTGGCCATCTGTTCTTGAATTTGCCCGTACTGTCTGTGTCCCGCACGACAAATTTGGTTGCGTAAACTTCCAATAGAGCTGATGATTTGGACACTGTTCAACTAAAGGTCACAGTTTTTAACACCATACCTGAAGACCAGCTGAAAACATGCATAGCGATTGATAGCCAAGCTTCGGTTTTCGCCTTGAGGTTTTTTCTCACAAATCGCAAGTCCTTCGGTGATTTCTCTTTGCAGAAGAACTTCAGAAATGGAACCTCTCCAACTGTCATAGAATTATTCATGTGGTCTTCGATCGCTATGAACCTGGCGTGCATAAAGAACTGATGTTAAAATCTGGCAAGAGGAATAAGCGCAATTCGATGCTCCATTCATGACAGACACGCTCTGCTTCTACACAATATTGGAAATCATTCATCAGCCTACCGTACCGCAAAAAAGCAAGAGTTGGCGAAATTTCGTCAACTGAAATGACCAGAAATCACACACTTGGGCAGAAGAATAGGTTTTTTGTTAGGAGGCTTCGATGAAGCAAACAGGGTGTGCCCGAATGAAAGTGATGCTTCACATCTTCAAGCTAACCATGGAGAATCTGACACCAGATTCTGCATCCAGCTGATTCACAAAAACGGGATACAAACACGCTGTGACTCTCCAGATATGTTTTCACTGTTCTCACTCCGCTAATTCACCACGGAGAATTGGTGCTAGGGGCGTTTGGCTCAAAAGCGGAACCGAAATGAAGAGGTTTGATGCATTCCTGTTCATACTTTGAGGGAGGACAGTCTACCTGCTCCAGTTTGTCAACTTTTGCCAGGGTTTCATGCTCTTTCAGGATTCAACACGACCAGTTTTTCAGATACCACAGTCATAACTCATAACAAAGACGGTTCTCAGAAGAGTTGAATAATTTGAAAAACCTGTACACACAGAACCGATCTGACGTTATGGATCACAACACCAACTGCTGGGCGGTGTTTGCATTTTCTATGTTGCTTGTTTTTCTCCATACTGAACCGGGCGAGACCGCAGGGAAAAAACTGCTGAGCCCCCGCCAAATGGGAAAAACAACCCGCCCAACCTGTAAAAAGCGCCTGGCAAAAGTCTCCATTGCGGTGGCTTACTTTCCACATACACCTGTTCTTCGGTTCGCAACGTCCCCGAAACCATTTGTGATCTCAGCAACCCAAGAGAAATGCGGTGTTCTGCGGATTGTCCCCCCGCTTGAAATTTCTCTTGTACGAGTCATAAAATTCTATTCAGAACAAATGAAGATGCAGAGATCAAGTAACTGAGCAAAATGAAAAATGAACCATGTTCGTGGGAATGGACTTTGTGTCTGGTCATTGACGACTTTTTGACCAATACACATCTTCTTTGGCGTGTATTTCTGGGATACCGGATAACACATGAGCTGTGCATGGAGATGAAGCCGTGCTGAACCAGCTGAACAGCTGTGACACGCCAAAGAAGATGTGTCTTGGTCAAAAAAAATCGTCAAAGGAAGAGATCATCGAAAAATGCACTTCGGTTTCACGCAAAAACATACACGTACATCACAACATACACAAACATACACAACATGATCCAAAAATCTTTTGGATGTGTCCCTCGTGCGGCCTACGGATTACGTAGTTCTCAATTCATCCGTGGAAGAGGGTATCTCAGATCACAAGCTGGTTTTGATGGAGTTAAACTTTTCTAAGCCCAAGGTTGAACGCACAAATAAAACTGTTTGGCTGTATGATCAAGCTGACCTGATAGCTATGTCTAATTTTCTTCTATCAAAATATGACGTTTTTCGCTCAAATGTGCATCCAAATTTTAACGATGTTAATAAACTATGGGTTGTCTTTTCAAATATTGTTAGGGAATCCATGGAGCTATATGTACCAAAAAAGCAGATATTCTCGCGGCTGTAAAACCTCCCTGGTTTACAAAAGATCTCCGTCATTCAAAAAAGAAACTGAGAAAGCTCTTTCGCCGAAAGGGTCGTTCAGACCAGTGTGCTGCTGACTACAAAGCAGCATTTCGTGACTATGTTTCCCAAAAACATTCAGCGATAGAAAGCTTCCTCAGCTCCTTTCATGAAGGAGGTAAAGTCAATTCCAAGAAGTTTTGGAAATTTAATAAGAATATTAAATCCAATGGGAATGCTGTCCCATCATTGTTTGATAATAACGATGATCCTACCTCATTAGTAGCTGATGCGGCTGGTAAAGCAAATCTTCTCAATTCGACATTTGCTAAAGTGTTTAATAAGTCTTCGTTTTCCATACCTTCGTTTGCTATTGATTGTAATCCCTGATTGTTGAATCTTCATCTATCATTTTTGAAACTGCTATCATAAATCGCATTCACAAGATGAAATCTAAAATTTCTGAAGGGGAGGATTTTATCACAGCCCGATTATAAAAGCTATTGCCATCTGTGTTCAGCAAATTTCTGTTGATAATTTTCCGCGCGTGTTTGGACTTAGGTGATATTCCAACAGCTTGGAAGCGGTCCCTTATAGTTCCCGTCTTTAAAAAGGGTAAAAAATCAGACCCGTCAAATTATCGTCCTATCAGTCTCCTGAGCACATGTTCTAAAATTCTTGAATTTCTTATAGCGGCACACATTCGGGAATTTCTTGAACGCAATAAAGTACTTTCTCCTGCTCAACATGGGTTTAGGCCTGGCTATTCGTGTACGACCCAGCTTGCAGCTTTCGTGCAAGAAGTTTCCTTTGTGCTGGATTCGGGATCCCAAGTTGATGCGGTAGCTATTGACCTGGCAAAAGCCTTTGATAAAGTTGATCACAATTTGCTTTCCACAAATTGGCCAATCTGCAACTTGATCCGAAAATTGTAACCTGGATTCGGGGACACCTTACAAATAGGGTTCAATCCGTCAGGATCGATGGGCATGTGTCAACTGCTATCCCGGTGACTTCAGGTGTCCCGCAAGGAAGCATTCTCGGGCCCCTTTTGTTCGTTCTCTACATAAATGATTTGCCTAGCCTTGTGAAATGTAAAGTTAGGTTTTTCGCGGATGATTGTTTAATGTATATGCTAAGGTTGATAGCATTTCAGATTGTTTGGCTTTGCAGGCGGACCTTAATGTGTTCGCCACATGGTGTACCAATTCAAACATGGAAGTTAGTGTAGGGAAATGCAATTCTATTACCTTTGCTACAAAACGATCCCAGTTGAGTTATCCATATTCCCTGTGTGGCCTCCCACTGACTAAGCGCTCTGAGATAACCTATCTCGGTGTTATTCTTGACAGCAAGCTCAAATGGCAGTCTCATCTACTCTTATTCCAGCAAAGGCAAATTTTTGCTCTTTATTTAAAACGGAACTTCAAGAAATGCCCACGTAAAATCCGAGATCTTGCTTACAAAAGTCTCGTTCTGCCAATAATGAAATACGCATCCCCTGCATGGGATCCATTCCTCTCAACAAATTGTCACATCTTGAAGGCAGTCCAGCGCCGTGCTGCGAGGTTTGTTATGGGGGATTACGGGCGCACGCGTAGTGTCACTCAAATGATGATCTCTCTTGGTTGGTCATCCTTGGCAAATCGCAGGAAAGTGGCCAGGTTGCTTGCACTATTTTTGATAATATCCAATGTTGGTGGATGGGGTGAGTTGTTGGTCCATGTGAAGCAGCCACATTATTATTCTCGCCGTGACCATAATTATAAAATCAGGTTGCTAAATATCGAAAAGGACGTTGGGAAATTTTCTTTTCTTCCTAGAACTATAGCTGAGTGGAATCAATTGCCGGCATCCACCTTCAATCTCCCTTTAAGCATTCCTATTTTTCAACATTGTCTGTCTGATTATTTCTCTTGATTCGATGTCAGGTTTTATGCTATTTGTCATGGTTTCTGCTGCTAAATACTTAGCGATTACATACCTATTTTTGTTTATTTTCGGATATAATTTTGCCTTTATCTCTGATTGTTGTAATAATTGTATAACGTTGATAAGGGGGCAACCCCAAAAATAAACGATTCAATTCAATACACCGTACACGCAGTGCTCTTGTGTTGTTAGACGAGAAAGGACTTACCAATGAGAAAATGACTTGGGCTTTCGTTGTTTTATGAAATAGGCGAGTGCATGCGTGCGACTATGTGGAAGTACGAATTACGGAAAGACGTTTTTAAACCTTTTTTAAAAATTCCGAAAATTCAAATATTTTCGGAAAAAGTATCAAGAAACGGGATGTAAAAAAGTTGCATTTCGAAATACTCGTGTATGAGTCGGTCCATCATGTTACCTTATGAACAAGGGGGCTCAAAAACACATCTCCAAGGCGTTCGTTTGCTGGACCCAGAGCGCTTGTGAGAGCAACCTTTTATAGAAGACAGGAAAAATCTCCATTTGATTCTTACGTCTGCCTGAATGACCGAGGAAAAAAGGTGAAAGCTTTGTTCCACACATGAGAAACAAATGTCTAAAATCTCTTGAGAAAGAAAGTCAGTCAGGAGCCACAAAATGCTTAATGTTTTTGGTGAGTGGGGTGAGGTGGGAAGATTACGGGAAGATCTTATTCGAAAGCTGGAGCACCCTGTATATCTGGATCATATTTTATTCGTCTCAGCAGGAAAGCAAAGCAAAGCTAAGAGACTGGACTTCGACTTGAGAAACCATAGAGTGCGCGTTGTGATGGCACAAACAAAAGAATATTCAAGAACTGAGAAAATTGAATTAAATTGATATTTTAATCAAGAAACGGAAGAAAACAACATTTCGGTCCTCTGGACATTTACGAACACCGGTATACCTACTCGGCTTCGAAATCCTGAAAAACCGTTGCATGGGTACCAACCAACACAACTACATAACTTACCAAAATTCTTCGCAAATGGGAGTTCAATGAAAACTCGGGCTCAATTCAGTATCAATGGTAACATGACCGCAAAATATCATGGCATTCGTGTAATAAGTTTCATCAAGCCCTGTTGAAATTAGATGGCCCGCTTTTTTTCCTGACTTTTAAAACTCCTTTGTACTCTGGGTTTTGGATGAGTCTGTATAACAGTAGTCCACGAGTGCTTGGACAGGCTTGAGTCGAGAAAGCACAGCTCTGCTCCCTTTGACCACCCGCCGCCAAGCTAAGTGCCACAAGAAGCAATAATTCCCGGCAGCATCAATTTTATCTCTCCTCTTTTCTTTACTTCTCTCCAAGCCGAAGATGTCAGAAAACAGATACAAAACGAATTGAGTTGTTGTCTTGCGCCGTTGAGCGGACTATTGCTGGGTTTGGTTCCATTTTTTTCAAACCTGTTTTCTCTGCCGACACGGACACCACACGACACTTCACTTGACTTACCAGAATATCAATATGACCCCAACGACACCATTGCAAAGGAGCAAGTTGAATGTCATAATCTTGTCACCAGAATAATGGATTGGAAATGGCACAGCAGCGCAGAACTACAGACCTTGCTGTAGTTGTGGACTGACTGTGCCCGAAATTCCGAAAATGGGTCCATCCCGTCAGTTTAGGTTCAATATACGTTATTGCACATCTCCCTCTCAGCTCTGATTGTGCAGAGGTGCTGCTGGACAACCAGATCTAACTCGCAAGACGATCGCATTCATTGGGATCCCCTGAATCACATCTCGATAGCTGTCTGTGGCCGTTGTGGTTACGGAGGTAAAGAAACAAAGGGAAAACTGAAAATTTTTGAAAACATATTGTGATTTTGCAATTTTATTTTATTTTTTCAATTTAATTTTGCATGCTGTGATATGCAATTTAGGTTGTTGCGGATTTTAGTCAGGTGTTTTATCCTCGTCAGATCATAATCCATTCTTCAGTGAGAAAGAATTCTTCCACCTGCCAGTAACAATTCTGTGCTTTTTGCAGCAGCGGTGAAGGCAAGCAGGATTTCGTACACCAGGGAGAAGCCAACTGCATCTGCGGAGTGGAACCAAATACTCGTGAATGACTCACGAAAAGTCAACTCCTTGTCAATGATCATTTGAAATTTGAAGCTCTCAGCTGTTTTTGTCACAGTTGGCCTTTCCTCGACCGGTGTTTTCTGCTGTGGATCGGAATTCGACAAGTAGGCCCATACGAATTACTTCCCGCACTTGCACTGCTACGTTTTACCGTGGATGCAGCTTGGTGAAAATGCGACCAAAATACATTCCGATTTGAAACGATTTTCCGATGAATTATTTGTTGTTTATGGCATTGGAAATTTTCTTTTATGCAATTTTCAATGAAAATTGCATAAATGCACCTTGGACTGTTCAAAATTGGTGGCAACTGTTCAACTGATTTCATGGAAAGAGCTCGCATCGAAGATCCCTTACTTGAACTGAAATACTTTTCCCCATAAACTCATGCATGGAAACATAAGAGTTGCTGATTGATCCTCTGCCTCATACTCGTACATGAAGGTGCCATGATCAGATTCATTTATAAAAGAGGTACGTCATTGCATCGGACAAGGCCCACGAGGAAACAATTTCAATTTCAAGTGCAACCTTTTAAAAATGAAACGAGCTTTGCCAACAAGCTCAAAAGGCAGATGCAAAAACATCATTTACAAAGGTACATCAAGGTATTAAAATACAAAAAACACTGAAAAAACAAGATATTTACGACACGAAGGCCGCACTGAATAAAACCGATTTGGTAAAAATAACCTACAAGTTGGCACAGGTTGACTATTCCTCTTGCTCATTAAAAGCACCAGCATTTGCAAATTTTGCAAATTTTTTGCAAATTGCAAATTGAAAGCACCAGCTCCACAAACCTATCTGCGGCAAAGAATTCTGCGTTGCCAAGCAAATTTAAATGCCGACACAGAAGATGCCAGATCCTGATCAACAAAAAGACGTTTTTTAAGTAACTTAACATGACTGAAATAGACATTAAAATGACTTAATCTGTTGAATAATTGTCACATCGGGTCGTGGAAGAAACCTTCCACAACACGACGTTGAGATGACGTGAGTTTTTGTTTGATGTTTTCAAACGACTGTTTCGATGTCGGAATCCGTGATATTTTGAAAGTGCACATCTTTCCATAACCTTAATCTTATATTGACGTCGACCGTCAAGCGTGATCGACAAAAATTATGAACAGAGGTACAATATTATACCAATGCGTAGGTACTTTCCAATTTGCATCGAATTGACCACTTTTTGGACATCCGTGTTTCAATTGGTCGTGTTCTTTTTTGTCTTCTTATCACGGGTGACGGAGCACGTCATTATGAATCACGAATATGTACGTGTACTCATAGCCTCATAGCGTCCAAAAACCCAATTTTGTTGATCTAAAAATCGAGTAACCCAATGCTGATAATTGCGAATAAGTACCTTCGTAGAGCAAGCATATATGTCATCACATGAGTCGGAACAGCACCATCAAAAATGAAACATTGATATTTTTCCAGTGATTGTGGTCCCACTCCTCACGTGAATTTTGGTACCGGTGTCGCGTAAAATAGCGAGTCCCGTCAAATCTTGAGTGGACTTCATATTTCATGGAGATGTTGAACCACCCTCAACATTTGACGGAAAATCGACCGTAGTTAGGAGTCCCCTCCAGAAATATTTAACCCCCTCATTATATCACGCGTGAAGTATTGAACCCCCTGACTATTTCGCGCGTGAAATACTGAACCTTCCCTCACTATATTTCACTCGGGAAATATTGAACTCAGGATTCCACGAATGAAATAATGATGGGCAGCATTTCACGCGTGAATGAATGAGGGTGGGTTCAGAATTCCACGCGTGAAATAATGAGGTGAGCTCAGGATTCACGCGTGAAATTAAATATTGGATGGTTCAGTGTAGTATTTCACGCATGATAGTTTAACTGATAGTTTAATGATAGTTTAGGATTTTGGGTTCAACATTTCACGCATGAAATAATGATGGGGTTCAATATTTTTCCTTGGGGACTCTTTGTTCAACGGTCGATTTTCTTGAAAGGGGTTCAACATTTCACTCAAAATATAAAGTATTTTGTATTTCACTCAACACTGGCAGGAATACCGAAGTTATTTTCACGACTTCGTTTCAGATTCATGAGTAGGTATGCCGGTTACTCGAAACAAGGCGGTAGAAATTATTAATTTGGATCCCGGCAGATACTGAATTTCTTTTGTTCCCATACATCTCTCGATCGTTTTGTTTCTCTTGAGGGATTTATTGGGCAATAATGGAGTTTGTTAACTGGACCTCTCTCTTTTGGCCTGAGCCTCCTCCAACAAAGGAGTTTGGGGGCACCACCTCTCCCCGATTGATCTCCTGCCAACGACATATCATAAAAACTCTCCATAGATCTCGTTGTCTCCTGCAGAGCACAGTGTTTCTGCCCCCTCTTCCTCCTCCTCCTCCTCTGCCTCAATATTACATCAATCCGACAATCAGGCATGACAACAATCTCTCATAGCCGATCATGAATAATAAAGACATTGAAAAAAGTGTGTCCACCTTGCTGCATCGATTCAACCGCAGGGCTGTGGGAGCATTTTACTATTGAGGCCATTATTTTAATATTTCCTATATACGAGTAGGTACTCGTAATTACGAATATACGTATTCCTTGTGTCCTCAATAGGACGAGGTGAAGTGTCCAGAAAGTCCTGACAATTGTCCTGAAATGGACAAATTACGAGCATAATCCCTCATTGCGGCTTTGGTGAGTATGGTTCAGCGAAGAGCCAGGGCTTGTCCGGTTGTCTCCGATAGCTCCATAATTGGTGGTATCAAACCAGCTAAATGCTTTCACAGACCCTGATGAAACACAATTAACATTAGGCCTATTTGGTTACCCAATACATTCGGAATAAACATTCCGATGAAACGAAATCCGTTTTATGGAGAGATGGATAATCTGAAACCCGCTTCCAGTGAACGAAAAAACAGGAGGAAGATTACGATCAGTGGGAAAGAACAATGATATGTTCTCATGAACCTGTCCACAAATCCCCCAAAGGTAAGACCCAATTGTCAAAACTTTCAAAAATCGCCTCGCACATGTTTGTGCGGTTTTTGTCCTGGAGAGTTCGTATGACGCTCCTGTGTTGTCTCTGGTGTGGCGATAGCCCACATCTGTCCCTCCTCCCCTCTCTGTATCCATCATCCCACCCTCCCTACCCCCCCCCTCCTCTCTCTCTCTCTCTCTCTCTCTCTCTCTCTCTCTCTCTCTCTCTCTCTCTCTCTCTCTCTCTCTCTCTCTCTCTCTCTCTCTCTCCACCATGGGTCCTAAATCCAGCGCAGAATGCCTGCCAACTTGTTACTTGCTACCAAGTGCTTACTTTTGACTTAATGAATGTGTTTCGTCGGTCGTTTGTTTTTCACCTTCTTTGTATTGGTATCGTAGCAGTTGAGTCAACCTGATTTCGTATACAAAGCAGTACCACGCCCAAATATATCGTATTTGTTTTTGCCGCAGCCACATGGTTTCTTCCTGCTGTTCATCAAGGAGTGATTCGTTTCGACCGACTCGATTACCCCTTTGACGTGCCCATCTCATTTTTCCGGCATGGTGTCAAAATAATGTGATATGCCAACAAGTAATCGTACGAGTTGTAGGCGAGTTGACACAGTTTTCTATGAATTCATAATTGATAATTGCACGATAAATATCAGGCATATACAACACTAGTGTGCTCGTTTCCCTATCTGATTTGCTTATCTAAAACAAAGCCAATTGCATTAGCATATAAATATCACCATTTTATACGCTTATCTACTTTCGTATCTTATGGTGTCTGCCATTTTATCAATCTGTTTGCTTGTGGCGCAATCATCCAAAGAATTGAATTATGTATGTATGTGCATACAGCTATGTGCTTTGATATTGTTTTGTGCTTGTGTGAACCCAATGAGCCGTGAGCGTACACGCATTCGTGCCCTCTGGGAAAACGAGAATCTTTGCGAAACCACAAAATAGGTACCACAAAAGCGCAACTTCGGTGATGTCTCAGAAAAAATTTCACCTGAACAACCCATTCCAAAAGATTTTTCCGCAGATAATAGAAAAAGCTACTTCGCTTCATTCATTCCTTTTCTCTCGATTTAATGAATCCGCCCAGATGCTTTTAGGGTT
>JASGXE010016993.1:0-10187 GCA_030068105.1 Sinentomon sp. SZTP_YWyxl
GGGGGAGGTGACAAGATGTCATTAAAAATAGAGCACTCATTTTAAAAATAGATCTAAATCTAAACTGGATCCAAAAACTTCATCTTAACATTGAAACGTCATACATTGATGATAAATGCCTTCCTCATAAAAACCTCGTTCAGAGAGCAAATGGAAAACACCCAAAGCCAGGTGAGCATGCCGGACACGACTGAAGTACTTTTTTGAAGAAGGAAGCAATTCAAAATCTGGGTTGAAATGGATACCTGTTGTCGGGTAAACCCCAGGAAGCCTACTCTGGAGCACAAAGTCTTTGACATGGATGGCAATTAGTGTCTACCCCAAGGTGAATAAAAGAATTATGTGTACCATTATTTGATGCAGATACGTATACAAACATCTAATTTCAGGCTGTGTATTAAACTTGCCACTTATCATCACATAAAATATAAACACATACATGATCGATCCCTCCTCGCAATACTCATCAGGCAGCCTTATCAGTGCGTGCATCTGATAGTGTGGTGCAGGATCAGCGAAGAAAAAAAAAACTCTTCAAATTAAAAGATGTTTCATTTGGATCGGAGATATGCGGCCATATTCCCCATTGCAACTCACCCTCAAGTTCAACTCAATTCCTGCCCAATTCAACAGACGGATTCATTTTTCGCAACAATGGAAAAGGAATTAGCGTTGTGCATAGAAATTAAATTTTCTGTCTGTTGAACTGGTTTTGTGTTGAACTTGAGGGTGAGTTGCAATGGGGAATACGGCCGATTGCATTTGCTGTGGCAACCAATTTTGCCCAAGAATGCTTGGATGTCTTGTTTGTGAATCTGGATCAAGCAGAGCAGAATTGTCAACAACTGGTGTGGAAAGCCAATTTCCTGGCGAGCTCACTGAAAGCCCCAGTGTCATTGAAAACTGCACATCCCTGCAGGGACACAGCTAGTCAAACGTTCATGTCAAATAGCAAAGTAAACATGAGAACACCACCCAAAAGTGTGAGCTAAAATAGACTTGTCACAGCGAACTTTAAAAGAACAACACTCCAAAACTTTTGCTAATTTTTTACCTGTTCTGCTCACAAAGATTCACAATCTTCCGAGGCCATGATGAGTTCAAGTTAATTTTTCACACTTCTGGATCAAATTAACAACCAGGATTCCCCAGCAATAGTACCTTTTCTGGGAACCCATGTTAACTTGCGATCACATTTACCGCCACCGGGCACCGCCATTTCAACACTTCCCTTCATGGTCTTGGGTTCGTGAATCTGGCCTGGATCATTGCGGTCCCGTTCCCAGAACAACAGACACAATGCAAGGGTCTGAATCTGCTCTGCCATAATTCCGGAACATGAAACAGATTCAAGAATAGTGAGCGAGAAGATGCCAAACTTGCTCGGCAAACAACGTTAAGCAACCCTCGAAGACACTGCCACACCTCCAGAGTGATCATTTCCCCAAGTAATCTGTAGAATTTTGACTGGTCTGACTATAGCCCAGAGAATATGCCAGACTCCTAAACAGCATAAAATCTTTTCTCAATGCCTTGAACCCACATTTCTTTCCAAAGTGTTAGCGTTACGTCACCCCAAAACCCACCTTAAAGATTCTGATGCGTTGACCGGAGCTGGACACATTTGATTTATGTTGACAGTAACATTATTGAAGGATACATTCCAGATATCTTCCATCGATGGTGCATCGGAAGTGTCGTTTGACTTGAGAGATAGAAGTGATCGCCCAGTTCGGAATCCAACAGGGTGATTCTGTTGACGATAGTGTGGGTCGTCCGATTGGAATATTCCACTGTCAAACAAAATGTTTTGCAAACAAGATCAGCACCAAAGCAGCAGATACAGATATGAAGCCTTGTTTCTATTAGTTTACTCCAAGTTTTCAAATCACAATTTTATGAACTCGAAAATGCATGCAGAGATAAAAAATTGAAACTGAAGGTGGTTGGCTATTGCATCACAAATGAAAGAGGAATAAAAAGGAAGTTTTAAAAGCTTGCATAAGTAAGCACCACGAGCTGATGTTGAACAATAGACAACTGCTTGCATGACAAGACAATAGATTCAGCCTTCAGTGCGTTCGGCATTCTAGTCTATTGTTCGGAATCAAAAGGTCGAAAATGAATAATTTGGTGTGGTCGGAAGTTGGCCCGATATCGTTTTGGTCGCAAGAGAACCCAGTTAGGTAGCAACCAAAAGCAAAGCATCCCCACATGTAGGGCAGATGTCCACATGGGGCATCTTCCCTTCCATTTCCATTGCAAACTGTGTTCTCTTGTATCTCACCTGACTCACAACTGCCAAAACATGTACTTTGACCTTTTGATTCTAACCAATTCTAATGAACCTCAAATTAGGGAGAATAGAGGTTTTATGAAAAATAATGGAAGGCTAAATGAAACCCATTCTGGCACAGCAGAAACCAGTCCATAAACCAAGTCCTGGACAAATTACATCGATCAGCAGGACATTGCTTTGGGGCCAAAGGTCAGGTCAGCAGGACATTGCTTTGGGGCCAAAGGTCAACGTCCTTTATCTTAAAGCCCATCACGAATACTCAGTTCCACCTAATTTGTCAGTTCCAAGGCACATACGAATGCACTTTACACAACAGTAAAAAAGTTAAATTTGAAACTCATGACTGCAAAGATCTGCGCCAAAATTACTACTCCACCAAACCAAGATGATTCAGGTGTTTTGTCAGGCATCAAGTACCACAACATTAAAAGAACGATGTCGTGGGTTGCAAATCTGCCGAATAATTTTTGGCACAATGTTAGTGAACTGGACAATGTTAGCAAGAGGACCAGATTCCAGTCAAAACAAGTGCCAAAATGAATGCGGTGGAATAGCTTTTGGGTATTTTGTTTGCATTTTTGTTATGCTCATATCGATGAGACTGTGCATAAATACCAGTTAAAATTAAGCATTTCCTACATCTCCGTCTTTCTAATGCGATGATATCAGAGCTATGTGAGTAAGCAAACACCAACCTGCTCTGTTAAGAAACAGGTGGGATACCAATCTCACCATACAGACAGACTGAACACAGGTCTCAGTGCCAACAAAATAATGCAGAAAAAGATGCAAGTTTTTGTTCGTCAGAAGAAATTATGTGTAGGCCTTCATTTTTCCTGTCACCCAAGTCACAGCCACAATCTCAGTCAACAGAGTAATTCCTGGGAAAACCTCAGTTCTCAGATGCCTGTGTTGAGAATGCATAGCCGAGATTATGACAAAAGAATGCGAATCCCCAAAGATTTCATTTCGAAAAGGAAGTTGACTCTGTGAAGATCGGTGACCTCATTGTATTCGCAACATACTTTTCCAAGGCACCTCGACACACTTCCACCTTTTCTTGACTGCATTAAATTTAATTCGATTCAGCCATGCTGACTCAGGACCGACTTCTCATGGCACCCCCTGTTGCAACAGAGGCTTTAATAAAAAATGAAGCCTGAAAACTAAACTAACCCAAAAGGAATCAAGTTCAGGGAACAGAGGAAGATCACCGCAAAGAAGGCTGCCGACTTCTTTAGGCTTGTTGGCAATATCACCGACTTCTTGATTCGACCACGCTCGCCTTCGATGGTGTTCAGTCTGTGCCGAAGAACACTTACTTCCTGTTGTGATGATGGGCAGTGAGGAAAACAAAACGACACTAACAACAAGTGGAGATTGCAACAAATTCACTCTACCGATTCCTTGTCGATCTGCACAGGTAGGATTGTCCCGCGATGTTGACAACACAAAACCCACAAAGTTGGCAAAATATCCTTCTGGTTCATTCGTCACATGAGAAGTGATCAATGTGGCACCACGGGAAAATCAACTTCTGGTCTGGAGACCACTGTCTGAAAACTACTGAAAACAATACCAATTCTCTGCTTCTGCAGTCCGGAATATAATTGCTGCAATTGCAGGCCATATAATAGCCAGATCACCCGATTGCTGTGGGTCCAACAGGTTCTTACTTTGCTCCTAATCTTCCAATAATTGTGACAGGTCTCCACAAGGAAACCCGAAAGGACAAAAAAACTGAAAGGCGAGGAATGGCTAGATGCAGGTATGCGCAAAGATGGCCACGTCACATTAATGGCCAGCCGGCAGCCATACATGGAATTAGTGACAAAGTGGCTACCTAAATTCTTTTTACGTCAACACTGCTTACTAACATGTTTCAGTTTCATGTTCTCTTTTGACAAGTCGGACACCTGTTTCTCAAGATTCTCCACATATTCCTTCTTCTTCTTTCTCGATATGCTTGCAGATTCCCTGTTCTTGATCATTCTCAGTTGACGTTTGATGTACTTCGCCTATTTAATAGCCAATAGATAATTGTCCATTAACATGATGCACGCACAGACGCAACTTATTCTTCAAGCACGTCTCTTCACAGGCACAAAGGGCCCCTTAACCTGTCACTTGTCAGGTTTGTCATTTTCACATTTCTCACCAACTCTCAGTGAAGTGAAATATCTTTCACTTGTCCGCAGTCATCTGCGACTCTGTTGCAGTGAAACGGTTTGCATGATCAGGGTGTCCAGCATTTTCGGAAAAATAAATTCCCTGACTTTTCCCTGACCTTTCCAGAAATGTTTAAAAAAATTCCCTGACCATCAAAACTCCATTTTTTGGATGGTTCAACCCTTTTTTGGAGAAGGGAAGTCAAAGTACTCAAGCAGGCATCCAAGAGGCTGAGCTCCTAGTTTGTCTGGAGGACGGACTTCCCCAGAAGCTCATTGGTTTTTATGGATCCAGATCATCAAAGCCAACGGGTCCATAGCCATCTGTGAAGAGGGGTCGGTTGTATTCGGGTCTGTGGCAACCTGCCTCAGACCCGAACACAGCCGACCCCTACGCGGTTCCAAGGGGCAGAGGCCTTGGCAGGGGATCTGGGGGAGAAATCCCCCAGAAGCTGAAGACATTTCGCAATTTTAAGTTCTTTCTGTGCACAAAATGCAATTTTTCAGCAACAAAGTAGCAAAAAGGCGATATTTTCTGGGAATATGAACAGTCGCTCCCTGTATCCACTCCTGAGAACTTGCATTTCATTGATGAGTGGCCAAAAATTTCTGGAGTCTGAGTCATAGTCCCAGAAGAGATCAGTAAAGTGGAGACCCAGGTGAAGGGGTCCCGGAAAGCTTCTGGGGGACTCTGTCCCCCAGAAGCTGAAATTTTTTGAATTTTTCCGTCAATTTTTGACAAGAAATTGATGTTTCTTGGAAAAGATTCTGAAGATTCGAGATTCTTTTATTTTCATGAAAATTCCCTGACTCTTCTCAATTTTTTGGAAATTCCCTGACTTTTCCAGAACAAGAAAATTCCCTGACTTTTCCAGGATTTCCAGGTTTTCCAGATTGCTGGACACCCTGAGATGGCAATGTGTTGACAAGGCAACAGTCCATGGTCGAAGGGATTTCCAGTGGCAGCAGGTGTGGGCGAACATAAGCTTGTCTCAGACAAGCTAGTGTTTCAATTTCCAGAATGTCCACCATTGTTTTTATTATTTATTGACACCTTTTATGGCCCTATCGACAAGGGGAATGACCTTTGTTGCACGCTTAGCATTTGTGTGGATTGCTCAAGGACAGATGGTCTAAATTTCCAATATCAATTTGAGCTGGGCTCAGAGCCTGTGTATTCTTCTGGAGGCGCCACAAATGGGATGCCCTGAATAGCTACACCTTCTCCCAGGAATTCAAAATAAGATGTAGGGTTACATTTTTGTGTAGGGTAAGATTTTCATGAAAAAGATTGTGTGTTGTTTTTCAACTTAGCATGGCAATATCCATCTAGTTCTGGTGAGACCTGCACAATATTTTCAATGGGAGTGAATGGAGTAACCACCGCAACCAATGGGAGTTTCAAACATTTCAAAAAATCACTATCAATTTCAAAACGTTTTAAAAAAAATTCCAGGCATGTCCCACTTCTATCATCCTGCAATGCCAGGAGATTAAAGGCCCAAGGATAATCATTTGGTGGGCAGGAAAGAGAAAGCTATGCCAATTCCGCATGAAACAAACACGTGTAACCCCGATTGACTTGAGCAGTTCATTTTACAATTTAACATGGATAATAATAAAATAATGCTGATCTTGAAATGCAGAAAACAGAGCTACAGAGAAGGCGTACAATAAAAACAAAAAATGCAAGCTTGGATGGATAGCTAACCTCCTGTTCAGTGTTAATCACATTCTTTGCACGGAGTGCTGTGATTGGCTGCTGTTGTTTTGCTGCTGAAGGTGGGAAAAGAGGAAACAACAAACAAAAATAAATCAAAAGATGAAAAACCAATGAATGACTATCAAAATCGAAAGACAACCAAGGAATGATCGTCAAAATCGAATGACAAAAATTCAAAGAATAATTACGAAGGGCGCCCAACAAATAATGAGAATTGCACCGAAATTTGCATTTGAAATGAATTTTTCCACTTTGGCGTCAAACTTTGATTCGCTTTAAGGTGTTTTGGTGAATTTGAGGCTTTTCCGATGCAGAATTCGCATTCCATGGCAATTTTAAAAACATGAGGGATATGGGTGTAAGATTCAATTAGCCAGGTGCATGGGACTCAATTTGCCAGGTGCATGGAATTGAGAAAAGACTTGTTCCGCCACACCAAAGCACAGGAGCACCAAAATCATGTTCTTGAGACAACTGTACAGATATATGGATCAAGTGTGTTGTAAAAGTTATTCATTTGGGTGCCGGTTCTTGTGTCTCAAAACCTTGGTGTGGAGAAACTTCTTATTTCCCATCTTTTCACACCTGTCAAATCGGCTGCATTGCATCTGCTTGATGCTTTTTTGAAATGACCATAAAATCAAAAATGTGCAGGACATTTTTCTAAAAATTACCCAAGCACCTTGAAACGAATCAAAGTTTGACACCAAATTGTAGAAATTCATTTCAAATGCAAATATCAGTCCAATTCTCATCATTTATTGGGCACCCTTCGTATTGTCAAAATGGAAAGACAAAAAACCAAAAAACGATGAAGTGCTTCACTAACACCAACAAGAATGAACATATCGGGCTGCCTGTTTGCAAACAAGTGATGCTCTTTCACTTTGGGAGTTGCAATCCAGTGAAAACATTTTCCTAGCTTCCCCAAAAGTCGAGAGATGACACAATGGAAAACTCCAGCCTTTCCAATAACAGGTGAAATATCCAAATCATTTGTCGTCTGGTGTTCATAACAGGCTCCATTGGCCTTGTGCCATATTAGTCCGTCACTGCACTTAATTGGAACGCCAGAGAGGTTTAACAAAAAACCTCAGGAATGAACAACTGCCTTTGGACCCAAACCTTTACCTCTTTCCCCAATTATCAGTATTGGTCCTCCCGAGCATGAATAATCGAAAAATACTGCTAGCGTATCATGTTAAACTTTGCAAATCAACGGGATGAATATCAGCACATGTTGTAAATTGACATCAGTGACCAGCAACTGTGGATAAACGGATCACTTTCAGAAGTTTACTCAATTTAACAGTAGTTTATATCTGGCGACAAGTACCACAATGTAAAAGCAGAAGTTAGCATCGTGGGTTGCAATGTAGCCAATTAAAAAAACTAAAACCTCATAAAACGTAGAATAGGATGAGGTGAGTAGTGGTGGCTTACCAACAGTCGTAACGATCTTAGGAAGAGCAATTTTTCCTTGGATGGAACTTATCAAGTTCCGAACTGTGCCCACTTGACCTGCACTGCTAATTATCGGCTGATTGTTCTTGGCCAGCTGTTGCTGAAGGCTGATCTGAGGAGCAGCGGCAGTGGAAGATGTCGTTGTAGCTGCCGAGCTCTTTACGATTATCGGACGCCTCGGTTGGATGTTGATGACCTTTCTCACAGGTGCCGGTGCAGGAGCAGGTGGTGCCAAATGGATTGAGTTTGTTGAGGTGGGCGTAAATGCTGGTTTTAAGATTATTTTTGATCCGGGACTTACTGCAATGGCTGAAACAAGCGAATAAAAATTAAGGCATGACAAACGGATTTTTCTCAGCAAACATGAAAAGAAAGATCAGTGAAAATGTTGATAAATCACAATCGAAATCATAACTTGTGTAACCAAAACAATCAGGCATCAAGCTAAGCCACATTATTTTTATCAGTGGTATTTGTTCTGGAAAATGGTCATGTAAGTGCAAAGGAGAACATGACATAGAAATGGGCACATCTTAGGCAATGGGTCTAAGGTGAATATTTCAACCATATGCCTTCATCTGCTCAGCCCCATCAGATAGATCAGATTCTGGGATGGGCTTGGATCCACAATCGCTGTTACCATTGTGTCTCATGTTCGAATGGAAGAACACCTGTCCTTACCCTTACGATTTTTCATTTTCAGGTTCTTAATGGACAGGGGGAGGGCATCCCCTGTCCATTAAGGCAGAGAACCCTCGCCTGCTCACGAAGGCGGAGATACCCCTGCCTGCCGAAAACCCCACTCAAAGTCATACAGCAGACCTTCCCCGGTCAAAATCCGACAGTTACCCTCCCCTCGTCAAAGTCTGGCAGCTTACCGCCTTCACGCCCCTCCCTTGAAGAATTTATGGGGGAGGACTTTGGAGGACTGGTCAGAAAAGCAGGATGTGATTAGGGCGGAGAGGGGATCCTGGCTTTGCACAGCTTGACAAGTAGTTGGAAAGAAGAAAAAATTAGCCAAATAATGAACCATAACAAATTGAGCATTCAACATACCGTTTGCTGAGGAAATTGGAACCAATGTGACAGGTGACACAGGCATATTCGAATTACCATTGAAAGACAGGAGAGACACATTGCCGGGAGATGCAGGTGGACTGGGATTGTTCTCCTGCGGCGGAGTCACTGGCGGTGTCTCAATAATGAACTGGAATGCAGAAAAAAAAGAACCGTAAGGCTCCAAACTAGATTCACAAAATGTTTTCAATCATGTTTTCTAGTTTCTTCTTCAAATCGGCAGAAGTGAGTGCAAACTATGCCCATGTTGTCAGCTGAAGTGAGTGCAAACTATGCCCATGTTGTCAGCTATGTTGCCAGAAAATCGTTAAAACATTTACATAAAATATTTTCGTTGGCAGCATGGCATTGGCATTTTTTCGATCAGCAAGCAAGTCAGCCTGTTCCTTCAGCAGGCCTTCCATTCTGTCCAATCTTTACCACATCCGGCCTCGGATCCTGTAACTCATGTCTAACACCGCACCCAGTAATCCAAAAATAAAAAATAAAATAAAAAACGATAGGTATGGAGCAGTGTTAATCCAATTATTATTATGAGGTGACTTTGTCAAAGTAATTGATTTTGTTGCAAATTTCACCACAGAGATGTGGAAAGCCTGTTTCCATCTGTTCCGAGGCAGTGTAGATACAGCTGAACCATTTTCGAAACGAATTAGACCTGCTTTGGCTAATGGGATTCACTGTAGATGGATAAAATGTGAGCTGCGATCATGATACAGAAAAAGACAAATAAACCACAAAGGCGCACTGAATGAAAATTGTAGATAACCCACCTGAATCTCGCCACTGCTGTCAATCACTTGAATGATATTATCTTCCCTGTTCACCACTTGCATTGGGGATGAGCATTGCGACCCTGGTGAGGGTTGCAAAACATATGAGGCTGGAGAATAAGGCGGTTCCGATTTGACCTCTTCTTTGAATGAGTCATCAACTGCAATGGGAGCAGGTTAAAAATTGTCAACAAAATTGTTAAAGTTAACTTCTCAGATAAGATGATAAGATAGGTCGGTCCATACTTCAAACAATGCATCAATGCAAAACAGTGAACACGCACACTTGTTCCCATGGAACAAGGGGTTTGCTGTGCTGTTAAGAGGGTGATCTACCACGGATAATCTATCCTGTTCAGCCAAGATCATCATGCTAAAATATTATCCGCTTTCACCAAAATGGCCATCTTGGTCGATTGGGAGTGAAGTCAAGACGGTAAACAATAATTGACGAACCTGCTTGACCGACAGGCGATTCGCTACTGCCAGTGAAATCGATCATCTCTCCATCAATATCCAGACCGAGCTCACGTAGAATGTCTTGCGACACTTCCTCCCCTTCAATTCCAGAGCAGAAAATATCGGCACTGCTGGATGCGGAAGAATTATTACTCCAATCATCATTCGACGATGAGCTGTTGTTTTCTTCCAAAAATGAC
The DNA here is from genome assembly GCA_030068105.1 of Sinentomon sp. SZTP_YWyxl. NCBI lineage: Eukaryota > Metazoa > Arthropoda > Protura > Sinentomata > Sinentomidae > Sinentomon > Sinentomon sp. SZTP_YWyxl. Next base: position 10,164 of record JASGXE010016993.1, read on the forward strand.
TGCAACTGGAACATAGTTAAAGTC
>JASGXE010016994.1:0-11276 GCA_030068105.1 Sinentomon sp. SZTP_YWyxl
GGTTTTTGGGAATGAAAAAATAAGGGAAGGAAAGAGGAATACGAGGGGGTAACTGTGGGGTAAACCCCTTCCCAAGTCTATCATGCCTTGCATACAGTCCACCACCAGTCATGTCGAATCTGCGTTTGAAGAGCGTCCCATTTGTTCATAAAACTCGCAAAGAACAGCGGCAGTTTTTTCCTCAGCGCGCTCTTTCTTTTAAATCAATTTTCCCGTCATGTTACGCCAGCGTAACAAAACGGCCTGTATCGGCAAAACGTGTGATGCATTTCCGATGGCGGTTTGAATTTTGGATACGTTGGGCCTCCCCCAGCATGTCCGTTGACATCATCTTCCTCACCTCGCGGGTTGCCTCTCAATATTGAAAACAACACACAAACATTTCCCAGAAAAAGAAAACCTAATTTCTTCCGTGCCTGTGAGGCGGATTGCAAGAGGTGCGGGTGACCCCGTATGACTGTTGTTACGTGTGCGTAATAAACAGGGATCAGATCAGATGTGCCGAGCACCGGATGCAAACTTCATTCTAATGCAGAAAACCAACCGGCTTTTATATCTACTTGGAGCAAAATTACGTGAGCGTAACAATCGGAACAGCAACTGCCTCCCTGTAAAACTTCGGAGTAAGCAAAAGGTTAATATTTTCATCGAAAAATACAGCTTGTGGAGTTGTGTACGTCACCACCCTACCTTGGAGTTGTTTGCCGTAATTGTGTACGTCGAATTGAGTTTTCTACGTGTAGAAAACTCGACGTAGACAACCCCGACGTAAATTACGTCTAGTTCCGTACGTCTACCCATCCCTGGTCAAGACAGATTTTATTCGGCCGTTTATGGACCCACTAAATCTGGTGGGCCGCATATTCGTCGATTACCCAGATTTGTTGGTATTCCAGTTGTTTCAACCTAAATTCCAACCTAAATGTTAATTATTGTTCCCTGCGATTATTGTTTTGTGTCCTGCCATTTGTTTCCCAGACTTACTTTTGGCAAGACCTTCCAGATTATTCCATTGGGCTGTTTCTTTCTCTTTCTTTTTAGTTCTACCATCTTGCACCCAGAAGCCACTGCCTATGCACTGGCTGTATGCTGCAAAGATGAGGATCCTAATGTCAAAGCAGCTGCATACTGTGCCATTGGAGAAGTTTTTAAAGAGCCGCAGGATCTTTTTCTCTTCATCAAGTTCATTGAACAGTTATCAAAACCAAAATCAGGTTTGTGTCAAAACAAAAACAAAATCAGGTTTGTTCAACACTGACTTCAGGCAGAGGTTCACCATGCTGGCTACTTTGGTTGAGGTTCCCTTCTATAGAGAATTCCATGTGGTTGGTAGGTACCGTGAGTTACCATGCAGGATTCCACAGGCCATGATCGGTAAAATTCACTTCCAGCCTGTGAGCATTTATTTTCTAACCTTCTTGGAAGTTGGCCTAAAGGCCTTTTTACCATTTGGATTTAACTCGTGCGAGATGGGCCAGTGTGAATTTGGGGAATTTTTTTACTTACCGTGCCTGATCTCATCCTGGTCAAGTTCGGCCGTAATGGTAGGGTGTTTTTTCAGCCCTGTCTTGTCTCAAGCTCTCTCAATGCCCAGTAGCCACAAATATATTTGCATCATTGTGAGAAGTTGGTGCATATTGGATAAAGATTAGAAGCATTAACCAATTGAGCCCGGTGTATTGACAACTGCACATGCAATATCAAAGCCGGATAGATCACTTTTCATTGTTTCACCAAATCCGGAATTTGATTTTCGGTAAAAATATGCCGTGAATTTTGCACTTACTTGGTCGATAACTGCCATTTGGTAATTTTAGAAAAATCACCAAAAACACTTGCACCAAATGATGGAACACCAAAATTACAGAAAATGCAGTGAAAAGCAGCCATCATGAGTTGCAACTGCTTCCTGGTCGGACTCAAAGTTTGGTGAAGCCAATTTCCAAAAAATCACCACGTTGCCAAATATTCTCTGATCGCGATGAAACAAAACCCAAAATTTTGCTGAAATGTCGTCTGCAGGAATAAATGAAAGCAAATTCTCTCCGACAGACTAAATTAGTCGGGAAATTGGTGCAATTGAAGCGGAAACGGAGGACTTGCGGCTTTGATGGTGGAATTTTAGGAACGTGTTTCGGCCATGATGCGCGATCGCCACGCTGGACAGGTAGTTGCTTCGGGTTCAATCGGTTGAAGCATTTGAAATATGAAGTTATGCTGCTACACTGAAAAGGTACCTTCTTTGTCTTTCATAAACACACATGGCGGTGTAAGCTTCCATAAAATTAAATTAGGTACCTACCTACCAAGTGAATGCACGCCTATGCATCGTGTCAGATGTTTTCCCACCACCAGTGGTAAAAAAACACTCAGGTTTTCGAGGTCTACAATTTGTATCATGTGAAATACATTTTTTTTTGTTCTCATCAGGGTGGGGAGCAGGCTTAAGAAAGCAAATCAAAAAGTGGTATGCCAGCAAAGATCCCATGCTCTTGGCCGATTGGGTTTCCAGAGTTCAGATCCACCATCATGGATGGTGTCATAAAGATGTTGCTTTGTTGGCTCACATCAAATCCAAAGGAAATCCTGGTAAGATTCATTTGATTACTCTTTTCGTGATCTTCTTAACTTATTTAGAGAAATCCAATTAGGGCCCAATTGCATTGTTGGCTTGGCCTAGTTTGTGGAATGTTTGCTCAAAGTAATGATGTTTCAAATTTGCAGGCCTGCATCTCTCCCCTGTGTAAATTCACTCGCATTTCAGGCCTACTGCAATAATTGTAGCTTGCTTTTTTTGTCACTCTCACCTTGCCTTGAACTGGGTACAGACAAGCAAATAAAGTTTGCCAGAAAAGTTTGTTGGAAATTATGGCCGTGTAGCAGAAAGAAATTCAATGTTTGCCAAACAAAGTTTGCTGAAATTTTGTTTGCTCGTGCAGCAGCAGTAAATCTTTTTAAAATTAAAGCTTAGCAAACTTTGTTTGCTCTGTAGCAGCGACGAAAAAAATTTGTTTTCAAATAAAAAATAAAAAGTTTGCGGAAATGTTTGCCAACTTTGTTTGCTCGTGTAGCAGCGACGAAAAAATCTGTTTTCAAATAAAAAAGAAAAAGTTTGCCAAACATGTGTTTGCCAAGTTTGTTTGCTCGTGTAGCAGCGACGAAAAAATTTGTTTTCATATTTAAAAGAAATGTTTGCCAAACAAAGTTTGTTACGTGTGAACATGAGAAAAACGTTATGCGAACTCTGTTTGCTCGTCTCCACCAGGCTTTAGATGGCATTTTTCAGTTTATTCTCACCATTTTTCTGGAGAGTGTCGATGCATACCTCATCCACCGACATCAAGTGCCAGGGCTGGTACACAAATGCTGCTCCGGGTGATTAATTTGTTTCCAGTTCCTCAAAATCCATGACCTCGACCAAAGTATCTTTGTATCCAGAAGGTTCTCACTTCCATTGCTTTTGATGTTGATTTGATGGTGGACTATGCTGCAAATAGCCTGAGGTAGTTGTTTCTTGACCACTAACTAGGCATTCATGATTTGCCATTTCTCCAAATGGGTAAGCCTACCTACCAGACCTATGTACCACGGATTATGCTCAATGCGTTTCGATCTTATCTTACCTAGATCTGGAACTTATTATGCGATACATATTCAAAGGCTGGGATGCTGTTGAAGAGGAGTTTGGTGGAAAGATCAAGGAGGCGAACCCGGAGGTTTGTGCAAATAATTTTTCCCATCCAAAAGCTCAGGATATAGTACCATTTGTGGGATTATCTGTACATTTAGGTACAAATTTTCATCACCACTCTTGGTTTTTTGTGGGACACCCAGCCAGATGAGCTTGCCAATTTGCCTTTGATGTCGTGTCATTTCGTCATGGTATCATGCTGTTTCTGTATTTAACAAGCCTCTGTGCTGAATTATCATGCTGTTTCTGTATTTGCAAAGATATGACAATTTTAGCTCCAACTTGGTTTTTGCAGTTGTTCTTCCACATATCCATCAATCATCATCTCGTTCGACAAGTATTCATGTGGTCTTGCCATCCGAAAAAAAACCTTTTGTAGCAAAACGGGGAACCCATGCTGTGAAGCCATCTCAGAACTGCCTAGTCCTGCATTCCCAACAAACTTAGGTACCTAGGTACCTAGTGAGTTCTTCATGCCATTTTGCAACGTGAAGTCCTCACAACGAAGTGCCAGAAACCTGATTTAGGACACCTATTTGCCCTTTTTTCAACGATGGAGTGCCCCCTCATCCCCAATAATTTTACCATTGAATATAGGCCTGCCAAATGTTCTTCCTTAAAAGATTGAGATCGGCTGGGTGGCGCAGATCTGGTGTGAAAATATGCACAGAAAAAGCCAACTCAGAGGCGACAGTAAATCAGGGAAGCCAGGATTGTGGAGTGTTCAACTCAGTGGACCAACTCTGTTTCTGAATATTTCACTAGCCACAAAAACGTTTGGTCATTTATTTGCACAGGAATTTAATCGTGGTTCAAGTTTTCAGAGTCGCAAGTTACCAGTGAATTGAAATTGTGGTCATAATATGATGCAATGGCCGATTTTTTAAATCTGAATCATCTGACTCTGTCCTTTTTCCCATTTAAAATGCACAGGAGAAAGCCACGATTTGAGAAAAATACGCTTTTAAGAAGCCAAACGGGTGCTAATCCACGCACTTGAGTCTGAAGAAACAAGAACCTCATATTTTTTTCTGGACAAGTTCCCGCACCGGCCAGTGGTGGGGAGCGCCGTGGCCTAAGTTTCTCGACACTGCTCCCCGTTAAGAGAGGTCGGATGGCTGTATATCAGCTATCCGGCCCTTGGAGCGGCAGATTTTTCATTTAGATATGCACCCCCCCCCCCGCTCCAAGGCCTGATTCCCCCCGCAAGGCGGCAGGCTCTCAACCAAAAAGGCCACGGAGGGGACCAATGGTTCCCCTCCCCAAGCCCCTCCCTTTCACTGCGGTGAGCCGCGGTGGGGAGCCTGCTACTGTATTTGTTGATTTTTCTTCTGTATGGATTTTGTGCTCCCACGTTCCCGTTTTCCCCGCGTCTTCACACTGTGTGTGACCTCGCACAGGAACGGCTCTGTGGGTGCCGGGGGGGAGGAAAACGAACGAGTGGTCGGACGGAGGGGCTTTGAAAACAAGGCCCCGCATCCGCGAAAGTGAGATAGGTCTGATTTGTACTTCTTTCTTTGAACTGCTGTTTGTATTCTAACAAATAACTTCAATTAAAAGGAGCCCGTATGTCTGTTGGTTTAGCAGGCGCACCTTCCCCGTGTTTTCTTTGTGCCGTCTTTGTCTCGTCCCCCTCCTCAGGATGGGACACCCATGACCACTTGAGAGAGGTTATTTGTATGCATGCTACGTGTCACCACAGTACTCCACTTACCAAAGGACCGGCGGCGGCCATGAGTACTGCCTGGCGATCTGAACATCTGAACAAGTTCCCGCACCGGCCAGTGGTACACAAGTGCTGTAACTAGTTTTCAAAGAACCTATTTGCATTAAGAGTGCACATATACTTAAATTGTGTCAGGCGCCACGATCCGTTTCACAAACACTAAAAAGTTACCTGGTTTAAGGCCATTGTAGGATCGATGTCAATATTTACCAACTACGTTTCGACCCCCTGAGCTGGGGTATTTTTTCAAGTCTTTGAGTCGCACAACACCAGCGGCAGCGATCATATCGCATCACCGAACTTGAAAAAAACCCCAGGCAAGGGGTCGAAACGTCGTCAGTAAATATTGACATCGATCCTACAGTGGCCTTAGACCAGGTAACTATTACAGCATAGGTACTTCTTCAGGCAAGTGCCCAAAACCTAAACACAATATTTTTTTTTCTTTCAGAGCAAAGTGCCGCAATGTTTTTTCTTTTCTTTCAGAGCAAAGTGCCACAGATCTACAAATTTCTATCAGTTGTTCACAAGTTGAAGAATGAGAAAAATCCTACGGCAGCAGCGAAGTTGATAACAACTCACAAACTGAAAGTGGCTCACGTGCCATATGAACTTACCAAATCGAGTGAAGTGAGCAACATTTATTTTTTACTGATTTTTTCGTCCTCCCACACCAGGACTCAACTAGAGAGATGGCCATCAGGATCTTCTCATCAGGAATTCATCATTGTTGCGGCATTGCTTTGCGCAATGCCTACTTTTTCAAATTATTTTTATGGGCTGATTAATCAGTTTTTATGGCATGGGAGTTTTCTTATTGGGCTTCGGGGGTGTTTTTTGAAAGTTTGCTACCTTTTGTCCATTTCCGTGTCCTTGTTAAAATAAAAAAAGCAAAACTGGTACTTAACTTCGAATCAGTTAATGAACACCGAATTTAGGAATTTTGGTTACGAGTCCCCCACATCAGGAGCTCTTTTTATGATCTTGTAGGTTGAGAATGAGTTCATAATGCGCTGCTGAAAATGCTTTTTTAGCAAGGTCAACCTGTGTGCAAGGTGTCTGGTGCCACGATCCGCTTCACAAACACCAAGCAATTACCTACCTGGTTTGAGGCCATTGTTGGATCGGATGTCAAGTTTTGCTGACAATGTTTCAACCCCCCTGGGCTGGAGTTTTTCTCAAGTGTGGTAATGCGAACGTTCTCAAGTCTGCATCACCAGACATGAGAAAAACTCCGGTCCAGGGGTCGGAACGTCCTCAGCAAAATTTGACATCCTATCCGATGATGGCTTCAAACCAGGTAATTGTTTACAGTGTAAGGTCAACCTATTCGAATAAAATCAAAAAACCCATCTGCAAACTCCTCCAACTGAGAGTGGCAAGTCATCATACCAACGGCACGGTTTTTAACTCTTTGTTCCGATGAAATTTCATTGTTCTGTGAGGGAGTGTCTGCAGAATGCAGTTTCCTGTGTCCCCTTTCACCCATCGTCTTCACCTCTTCTTTTCTCTTTCAAATGAATAGGATTTTTCTGGATCTTGTTGTGTGAAATCTCTTCTCTGCATCTTTCTAATTCTAATCTATGCTGTTTTCTTCCAGGTGTGGGGTGCACTTACGGAAACTATGTCATCACTCGAGTTGTTCCCATACATGCAACAACTGGCATTACGAGATTTCCTGAACAAGGACATGCCTTTGGCGTTGAAACTTGCTTTGAAGTTTACAAATGAGTCCATCAGTGTTGATCCACAATTGCATCCTGTACTAGCCTTAGATGCGTTAAGGAAGTATGAGGTCCAGTCAAAACCCGTTCAGTCCACTGCTGATCTGGATGCTCTACTTGGTGGAATGGCGTTGAATAATAATAAGAAGGAGAGGAGAAAGCGAGAGCCAAAACCAAATGAGGTCATCGTTGATGCCATGAGGAAGCTATTTGCCTCATCACTCCAGGTAAGTGGACAGTGGCTGTAGCTCGGGGTGCAATCATGAGTGGAGGGGTGTCCCCATCCCCCTAAGGCTAGTTCAGCAGACATGTGACGAAAAAGTAATGGAAAGAGATTCCGTTAACAAAAAGCCCCGAGCGGATTTAAAAAGTTACAAGTATTTTTGACAATTTGTCCTCTCTGTTTCAAAAGGCTTGTGGCAGGAGCCAGTGGCTTGTGACAGAAGCCGCGCAAAAGGATTATGGTAAAAGGATTTCCTTGAATAAAGATTTCCTTCCAAATTCTTTATTGTCCGGTAGCTGCTCTTGGGGGGTGCTATGGGAGGAGTTTTCATCTGGTCTTAAGACTGGGTTTTCCCTCATTTCCAGATCACCACTAGCATGGGTACTATGTGCGACCGAACATGCAGATTGACAAATTAATCTATTAAAAGGCGTCTTATGTAGAACATTGCACAGCTAAAATTGGTGAACCACCATAGTTTTTCCGGTTACGCTTCGTCACTTTCATTTAGCTGCAGCTGTGTAATTTCTCGCTTGTGAGGAGACCCAGAATTGCCAATGTTGGAAAAGTAGTATCTCGTAGTGATGCTTCATTCCTCTGAGGGATGATTTGTCATCAAAATGTTTTGGCACTTCTATTAATTATTACAGAACCTGTCTTCTACGAAACGTAGATATTTGATAGCTCTCGACATGCGGACACCCATCACACTGGGTGGATGCTTTGGTCGAACCAGGATCAGTATCGGTCAGGCCCTTGCACTGCAGACTGTTTGTGTCACGTCCGTTGAAGTCGAACCAATCGTCGTCTTGTTTGGTTGTAACGGGATTGTCGAATTGGATGCAAAGCCAACGGCTACTCTGCAGGGATGGGAACGGGTTTTCAAGGAGGTTATTATTGCCATCTAGCCATCTAAGTTTGTCATTATTTTCCTAATCCATGTCACAAGCCCCGACTGACATTATATCGAATTTCGTGATCGATATAATGTCAGTCGGGGATCGAATTTCGTGGATTATCAGATCTGAAAAAAATTCGATGATGAGCAACTTGATGCTGTCTGCCAGGCCAAATACCAGCAACTCTTGACTTCATTGGGGGCGATTAGTCAGAATTTGCAGTGAGGTATTTGTTCTATTTGACAATGTAACATTGTGTTGTCATTCCTATGCCTGCAGGGTAATCTCTACAAAGCTTCAGCCCAAATTGGCTTTCAGAGGGTGGGCTGTACATGTACTCTCTCTGATCTACCCACTGAAACTCAGTGGTAGGCCGTGTGAAATAAGCCGGAATACTTAAATGACGGAAGCATTTTTTGTCAGACACTTTGTAGCGCTATCGTGCATCAGATTTATTCTGCATGCAAAATTGTCATTTGCCTGTCCTTACAGTTTCAGCACCGCCCTTTTCAATGCAATTTGACCAGCGTCATCAAAATGGACATCTGCAACGAGTCTCATAGCATACGAGTCTGTGGACACGGAACTTATGCTGTGAACTGGACTTCAGCTGATGATGGCCGACCTCTCTCCCACTTCCATCAGAGATCTTGCTTTTTTATCCAGACAAAATTCTTTCACGATGGGTTTTTTCTTCTCGTCAATAAGACTTTGCAGTGATGCAAAAACCACTTAATATCAAGAAATGTCGATTAATTGCCCAAAACGTTTGATAACATTTTTTAGACTTCTGAATTCAACAGCCTTCTTTTATGCAAGGCGCCACATGAATATCCGATAAGTCGAAAGTAGACATCTCCCACGTATTCTCTTTCATAACAGCAGGTCAATCAACATCAATGCTCTTCTTTTTCTGTCTGCTGAATCTGACAATTTCCAACATATTTCCCCTTTACAGATCTAATCAGAGATTTAGATTCGCTTTTGAAAATGACCACAAAAGCTATGATTTCCTGCAAAGCTATCATGACAGCAGCTGTCTGCAGGATCGCCCTCAAAATGGCATTGTATCTTGAGAGACACATTTCAAAACAACCCATTTCGAAGATTGTCCTTTTAGATACAATTTGGTTTTCCTTGGTGCCATCTGTGGTATTTTGTGAAATGTTGCTCCACCGCTGCCCCAACTCGGTCATCTAACAGAGAAAAAGTCCCATGGGCATGCTGTGACCCCAACTCAAATAATGAATGGATTTTTTAACCTGTTCATCGGTGGTGCCATCTTTTGAGTGTGCCATGATAGTTGCCTTTGATAGTTGCAAGATTCTTAACAGGCGGAGATGCCACTTGACAAAAGTAATCGTGTATCTCTGACATAAAGTCAGAGATTCACATATTTGTGATAAAAATGGTCAGACCTGTCGACTATCTGTCCACAAGACCCAATGAAGAAGAAAAACCAGCAAAATGCTGATTGTTGGGATGGCAAATATTTTCTCATTATCAAGCGTACGCACCTTCTTCATTCCATCAGAACAAAGAAGCCTGCATGCTTGATAGTGCGAAAATAAAACCTCCATCCCAACGATCACCGTTTTGCCGGTTTTTGTTTGCTACTCCGTGGAAATGGGGGGTCGGAGCAATTTTCCACTGAACATATTCTGTTTCAATTTACTTTTGTGAATCTGTCCTCGATACATTGCTTTCATGTAGCGATCCACAATCTTTACATCTCAGTTGACCCAAAACAACGACAAATTAGGCTTTTTGATTTTTGGAGGGGCACGGCATGGAAGTGGAGGCTTGGAGAGTCTTTCTCACTGAACATTTTTGTTTCGCTTGCTCCATAGAAGCAGTCTTGAAAATTTGAATGTTCTACGGAAAAATCTTTCCTTCCCATGAATACCGCAAATGTGCCCATTTTGGGGTCTTTGGTGGGCACACATGGAAATAGGGGTCCGGGGAAAAATTCTACTGATTAGGTCTAATTTCGATTTATTTTGCCATCAGGAACATCTCCACGAATTTTGGTGAAATAATTTTGGGACACCCTGTGATTTTGGGCACAAGGGAAGGAAGGGGAAAGGAAATATGGATGATTGTCAAGGTGTGTTCCTCTCCACTTCTACAGCGTAGGGTTTTAACAGGCCAATAAGCAGCTAGTTGCAACGTAAGTCTGTTATGAGGGTGGGACCGTTGCTGGTCCTGCAATGCGAATGAGATTCAACTTCTGTCGAGAGGAAAATGTTGATTTGAGCAGAAGGTGCAGTGATTTGTCTTGATCTGTAGTTTTTTGTGTTGATGCGTGATTTTTGTTCCAATCTGAAAACTGTATCGACGGAAATCTTAGATGTTCTCATATTTTGTCATTCTTCTTATGCAGACGAAACTCGGTGATGTGTATTTTGCCAAACCAATCCAGTGGGCCCAGTATCAGAGCAAGAAGATAGATGTGTTTGTCATTTTTACTGCCGGAGAACCAAGCGAAGGTCCAGTCAGTGCATCAGATGCGATCTGTAATTACAGGAGAGCGATGCAGCTTCCTGACACAAGGTAAGAAGCAACATATTTTATTGCACAAGCACCACTAACATAGAAACAATAACGTGTCAAATGGGCCACTAACAGAAAGTAAATAAAGTTGTAAAAGGCAGAGTTTTGCCTTCGCGACGTCGGACCAAAGCAGGTAGCTAGTGTTGGTCACTAATGCTCCCGAGACTGAAGAGCCGGAATGGTTACTGATTAGCAGATATGCGTTTGATGGAGGGAGATATGGGGTGCGGGGTTATGGTCGGCATTCTGATATTCGAATGATACGAGGTGGGCAGCTTGATTACCATATGGGTTCAGAGCTGAATTCTGTGGAGGGTTCAGGGCAAGGTCAAGATGGTGGGATCAGGAGGGGAGGGGCGGGGAGATGAGGGGACTATGAGTGGGGTAGGTGGAGGCAGTGAGTCGGCGTGTCTGTTCCCAGACTACCATTGTGACTGGGTCGGTTCATGGCTTGTGGTCT